>WEKX01017320.1:69927-85847 GCA_013390025.1 Pitta sordida
ACTCAGAAGAACTTGTGAACTTAATTGACATATAGCTGTCTAGATTGTTAGAGGAAAAACCTGACTCTAAAGAGGTCATGAGGACAACAGTAAATTCTAGAAGGTACAATACATCCCTTATTCCAGTGCTTTTTTTTTTTTTTTTTGTAGCTGTCTTTACTCCTGGGAATTCAATAAAGTGTGATTTCTAAAAATTCCACAGTATCAGACTAACAAACACTGAGCAGCTCCAACTAATCAACATACTTTCTGTGCTGTACTAAAACAGGTGAAGATAGAAACAAGCAGTCCTTAAAAAAAATCTATTCCTGTAAAACTGAATGCTTCATCCATAAAACCTTTGGTTTTAGGAAAAAAACAATGACCCACAACATCCATAAAGCTTAATCCAACCTCTTACTGGAAGCAATTCACTGAGGCTACCCAGAATGCTGGAGAGTTGCAGTTCTTGATTAAAAGCAGCAAAGTGTTATAGTCTCCTCTGCTTAGATAGGGTATATGGACTTCTGCATAACCTTTCCTTAGAATCAAGATATAAATGCCCTCATCATAGGACAACTCTCTGCCTCAGCACTTCTCTCTGTTGCCTGGTGCACAGGGATTCCTTAAATACTCCTCTCCCTTGGCCCTGGGAACACCATCTGTTCTGCAAAGTAAACAAGCTCCAAACTGGAAAACCGCAGGAAGCACTTTATTAAACATTCTTAAGTGACCATTTAATTGTTTAGATAGGTAAACAAGAAATGATTTTGCTGGCAACATGACCAAATTGATACCGTACTTCTCTCAGTGGACATCTACTCTTCCATCTAGTGCTATTTAGTTTTTAACACTGCAAGACGGTACAATTTGGTACCAATTAGCTTCAGGTAGTAACAGCTGGACCACAACAACACATTTCTAGCAACATCAAGCTAGATTTGCTGTCTGAGTCAAAAGTTGCTCAGGAATGCTGCACAGCTACACTGACATGGGACATATTTAAAGTAATATATGTACACACATCTCAAGAGAGCTTCTTAGCTCTGGTACTTGTCACCAAAGTGGTTATTCAATTTTCAGACTAGCACAGTCAAGTCGAGTTACAGAGAATGTACCTCAACTGTAGAGACAAAATCTATGAGGTCAAAATCTATAGGTTGGACTAGATGATCTTCAAGGTCTTTTCCAACCTTATCAGTACTAGGATACTATGAAACAAAAGATTAACTGAAATTAATTTTATTTGTCTGATGAAGCATATTGCAAAAAAAAAAAAAGAGAGAAAGAATCCAGCGACTGCAGAAATTGAGCTATTTCCAAGTTTTATTTTGAACTCTGATTTTGTTTTGCTATGTAGCTTCATAGCTTGGTCTATATGTAGCTTGGTCTTTTCTAACCTTACTGATTCTGTGAGTCTGTGATTCTGTGATTCGGTGTGATATAGAAAGGGAGAAAAAATATTCAAAAATAGCATGAAGCCTTTTGCAGCTCAATGAATGAACTGGGTATTTTCTGTTTTGGTTTGACCCACAACAATTGCTCTTCCAGCTGTAATACTGGGACAACAACTTAGAAAATCAATTTGTTCATCTCTATTCATTGAGTGTGTAACGAAGCATTCAGTGTGGTTTGTGGCCACATTGAACTTACTCAATGTCATTAACATTTTCAGCCTATGAACTCACCAACACCTGGTAACACTCCTCATTGTGCAGCATGGTTGAGCTGTCTTCAGTATAAATTACTGTCAAAATTCAAAATAATATACATATTACTTTTATGAGTATTTTAAATGTTTCTTTATTGCAGAATCTCAACAAAACAGTCTGGACAAGGTGGCCTAATGATCTACATGTCTCTTTGGCCAGTGAAGCACTTGTTGAATTGCAATGAATTGTCCATTAAAGTAATGGGGAAAACCCAGGTATGACGAGATATATCAGGAGACGCTATCTGCATCGTCCTGCCAACCCTGTGGTACCGAAACATTATGTAGCTGTCTCCCATATAAATATGTTGCAGGAATCCTATTGTCACCTCAATAATGAATTTTACTTAGGTACAGTTTATAATTACCTCGGCAGCACATATTTTATGTGAAAAGGGTGATATGTACTGCATAAAAATATAATTTGATTTCCAGATCACCTTTTCCATAATAACACAGGAGGACTTAGATTGGGTCCGCAATCCATTTAGTCTAGTATTCTGTGATAAACTGTCTTGGTTACTGATTTTAGTAATGATACTAAAAGTATAGCTATTGTTCACACATATATATTCAGCTTCTGTCAAGAAACCAGAAATTCTGTGTACAATTCAGGCATGTGTCTTGAATGCTTGTTAGAGGATAAGTGCTGTTCCTGCTGTTTAACACAGAGGAGCTGCAGCCTGTGAATGCTTAGTGCTAAGCAGACATGCTTAACTGAAAACCTCTGAAATTGGAAAGCAATCCTATTCCTCCTTTTGTTTTCAGTTTGTAAAATAAGGTATTAAACAAGAGTTGGCCCATGCAAAGTGAATGTGAATAGAAATTAAATAGAAAACACTTTTCTAAAACCAGTCTGGTAATAGGTGAAAATGAAGCACCTGGGTAGAAATGAGAGGACAAAGCCAGGGTCAGTTGTTAGTGGCTGACCCAGATCTTTTGGCTGAGGATTGAAATAAACACTCTTTCCGAATTATTTCCTACCCTGTCTCATGACAAGGCTAAAATGCTTCAAGTTGATTGGCAAATATTTACTGGAAACTATAGTCTGGCCAAAAAGTAGAGGCAGATTCTCCTATCTGAATAAAAAAATAGATAAAAGTCCCTTTATGCCATACATTTAGGCAGAGAGAGATCACAATGAAATCTGACAAGACTCTAAGTTGGGGAAGAGTCAACACTCAAATGCAGAATTTACCTTAAGAAGTTAGCTCCTCCTGGAGAATTCATTACCACGCGGATTCCAAGTTATGCAAAGAAAAATGTGTATTGTATGTCATGTAACATCTATAGAGATCCCAGAAGACTGTAAGACCCATCTTTCTATTTGTTCTATGGCTGAAATCATGGACTTTATGTGACCAAATGCCACAGCCATTTCTCATTCAGAAATGTAATAAAGGCAACTTCATTTTGCTCATGTGATAGGTGCATATTGAGTCACACAAGGAGGGAAGATACCAAGACCCATGGAACTGGGATGCCAGAGAGGAAATTGTCAGAAGATTTTTATCCCTGTTTCCCTCATGGATTGTTCTGAAGTTGGAATTGTTCCGAAGTTGGAATTACAGCCCCGCTCTCCCTCCCACAATTATATTCAATAGTCCTAACATAGCTTTACTGTGTTATCTGGACAAACTAACTATGAAATCTGCTGGTATTCTTAAATAGGTCTAAATTTCTAAAGTCTTAGAGTTATTTGGTTGAATTGACTTGAGCAATCTCATAATCCATTGGTAAATAAATTTGGCAATAAACATAAACATAAAACTACTCCTAAAAATCCATCATTCTCTGTTTATACCAGAAATCATCTGCCCAGACATGTGCAGACATGGGATAAAGTTTTGCTTTTGTAACAATGTTATCATAAGTCTTTGGATTAATCAAGCTGGTTATTATCACTTCAAAATTGTACCGTCCCCTGTTGAGTTCAATTTCTAGTATAATGAGCATGTTTCTAAACATCGTCATTTTCTTTCTTGTCATGGTTCTTTTGCTTGCAGCTATTTTGCTTGGGACACTTAATACATTCCTAATAATTTTACAGTCTATATTTTACTTAAGACACAAAGATCTAAAAATATGAGAAAAAATACAACAGAGATATTAGCTAAATACATTATTTGAGTATATTATTTTTATAACTCAGCATTCTCAAAGACACCTCAAAAATGAAGGTTTTCTTTAAACCTCACTAGGAAAAGGATGACACATGCCTAGGACAGTAGCATATACAGTGATCCTCTGCATAGCCACGGTCCGTAATTTGTGGGATCCCATACTCGCTGTTGATTTTCCAGTGAGTTGCAGGACCTGGCGCGTGCGCAGAACGTACAGCGACCCCAGTCGTCTCGGCCCCCGGCTCCGCAGCTCGCACCGGCAAGCACAGCCGGCCCCGCCTCCTCCCCTGCCGCCGCTCGTAGGGTGAGCACAGCAGGCCCCGTCCCCAGTCCCCCCCCCGCAGCTTGCAAGAGCAGCGAGCACAGTGGGCCCCGTCCCTGGTCCCCCCCTGCCACTTGCAGGACCCGAGACTTGCCACTCAGTTGGCGTTCGGGGCTGCAGCTCAGCGATCGGGGCCAGCCCTGCCGCTCGCTGATCGGCGCTCGCTCCGCCGCTTGCCCCCCACCCCCCGCTCCAGTGTTCGCCCGCATCACTGGAGCACAGCCAAACAACTGAGACAGCCCCGCTCTCCGGACCATCCTCCAGACCTTATTAGGGGAGGGGTTGTGGCTACGGGCGTGGCGTACTCGACTACGTAGTGGGTTCGCTATCTTTGAGGATTTCACGACTCGCATGAGGCGGACTAGACCCAATAGCCCACGAGTAATGGGGGATCACTGTACTTAATATTTAGAAAAATAATTTGCCTTGCAAAAGGAAAGGAAATAAGTCAAGGAGACTAAGAGTATCAAAGTTATGACCTCACCGCAGGGTGCACCCCTTGACTACACACAACCTAATGTAGTAAGTCCCCTTGATGCAATGTGGATGTGCCACATCACACCTGAAGCAGTATTACTTCCTTCACGTCTCTCATTTAGCTCACAAATAGTTCTTGATTATCTCAGACGTCTTTTGCCCCCTCTCTTGCAGTATAGATAAGCTATACTCTGTACCTCTCCTGACTTAGTCTCCAATTTTAAATTACTTGTTTGTCCCTCCCACCATCTGAAGTTTCTTTAGCTATGTCCTGCACAGGCATAGGAAGACCTCCTGATGAGTGAAGTGCTGAGAGCTTTCACTGTGCATCATTATTTGCTGAATTAGTAGGCATAGTTTGCTCTGTGTCAGTTCAGTCACCTTCATGCTAGAATAATGGGGATTTTAATTACATGATGTTAAACCTCTCTCACTGATGTAGCCATGTATTGGAAGACTCATCATCAATTCAGCAGTCGATTGAGGAAACCTTGGATAATGAGTGTTTATTAACCCAGGTTAATGAGCCTCAGGCAAAAATGAGGGATTTTGCCCAGCTGAAGAGGTGCATTGAACACAAACATGGATACATGAACAGAACTCAGCCCTCTTGAGATCTGCCCAGGAAATGACAGACCATTTGGTAGAAATACCAGTGACTGGATGCTGAAAGCAGAACATCTGTGTTCTTGTGAGCTGCATTTTTTAACCATGTCCTCCACATCCCCGAGGAGAGGCAGTTATCCCAGCAAGTGCACTGACAAACAGGGAGAATGACTCGGAGAGGCAGGAAGAGTGAGGAGTGTCTCTCGAGAAGTCCCCAAGACACATAAGTACAAGTTCCCACAGGATGACTCAACATGGATAAGGAAAAGGCAAAAATCCCATGGTACCTGAACAAATCCCCCTTCACTTTAGTCTCATGCACATCTCCAGCCCTGCTGCTCTACTCTGCCCTGGCAGGACATCAGTAGATAAGGAGGTGAGAAGCAACCACAGAATCACAGAATATTCTGAGTTGGAAGGCACCCACAAGTATCACCGAGTCCAAATCTTAAACAGCACCACTGCCTCCCCGCCAGGGAATCAAACCCTGGTCTCCCGCGTGAGAGGCGGGGACACTCACCACTGTACTAAAGAGGATTTCAATGCATCATTGCAGCAGAAAGGACATTTATTTATTTAGAGTTACACATTCTTAGTTAATAAAAATGTTTGGTGGTGGAATTGTTTGGGAGTTGGTTTTTTTCTGCACTTTTTTGAATTGCTGTAAATGCAGCTGAAGTAGCAATAATATTATTTCAGAAGTATTTGCTTATTTGCAAGTAGAAAGTAACATTCATTCACAGCTAGAAAAAGACAAACAATTAGCCAATATAGGAAAAAATGCATGAACTTCAGAGATGTGAAATACTACCATTTTCTGTAATAAATCCATTACTCATTGAAAACACAGTAGCATGTAGTAGCAGTAGTTTTCTGGCTTCACACTTCTGCATCCAGTCCCTTATTGCGAAGTCTGAGAAGGGCAAATAGTTCAAAATTACTCACTAGGCTGAAATTCTTGGTTCTGAAGTCAGCAGAAGATTTATCCTTGTTGTCAGTTCTGGGAATTAATGTATGCGGTACATGTACTTGTCAGTTCTTGCTATTGGCAAAATTCAAATTGATACAAATTCTTTAAGCTAGTGGATGGAAGACAAAATGACCCAAGAGAAAATGACCCTTGATTTTCTGAACTAAAAGAAAAGGAAGTTTCTATTTCATATTTTTGCATCTATTGCAAAATATAGCTCATGAATCAAAGTATCTTACCTCCTTTCTAAAGGGTTTATTATCAATATTCAAAGAAGGAAAAAAGGACTGCCTAATATATCAAATACAAAAATCAAAGTACCTGTAACTTTCGAAATTAAAATAGCTGGGAAATGACTGACTGAATTGTATATGGTCTGAAGGAAGTTGGTTGCATGTTAGTCTTATTATTCTTAGTTTCAATATATGTAAAATTATAAAACTGTGATTCAATGAAAATACTGTCAACTATACCACAAATGTGTCTGAGACAGATTTGGCTACGTTTATTGTAAAGTAGATTGTAAAATTTCCACTGTGGTGAATCTTCGTAAGTCAAAACCTTTCAGTTCTTACTAAAGTAAGAACTCTACTAAAGAAAACATCCATAGAAATAGTTGGCGGGTGTTGCACAAAATTAGAAGCTTATTCAGCTAGGCAAAAAGCAATTATACAATTTGTCCTACAGTTGATGACAAACAAAATCTTCATGACCATGGGTAAAATCTTGCCTACACAGTAAAGTTCTTGCACAATTTTCCCCATAACGTTTATGCGAATATTACCAATGCAAAAGTGCACCAGTGTATTTGTGAGGATGTGCCACTTTGAGATGACAGCAGATCCCACAGGGCCTTGAGGCTCCTAGTGAGCATGAACTCAGGAGACTGATCTGCACTGCCTGACTGTCACGCAGCAATTCCAGTAACACAGAGAGACGTCTGTACGGAACTCACTGGAGCTGCAGTAGGACATCAATGCTGGAAGAGACCTCCACCAAGCCACCATCACCTTATATGAATACATGTGAATATATGCTTGTATTTATAAAAATATCCAAACACATTGAGTCCTGGTTTGTAACACCAGGAGTATTATCTAGGTCTAGATTAAAATAGCCACTCCTGGCTTCAAGTCTTCTTATGAGCTTTAAGAAATGTACTTGGACCATAGTAGTGACAATTCATTTCATAAAATTTAAAGGTTCATAAAGGTATTGATTAAACTCTTAACCAGTATACTGTTTCTACTTTTTATGGCTGCAGCTACAATAAACGTATGTCAGACTAATGTTTTAAACTGTTTGTTACCACCACCTGAAGAAGGCTCCAGACCACCAAATTTAGTGGGATTTGAGATTTCAAAGGGGAAAACCTTTCAATTACAGTAAGCAAAAAGGAAAATATCAAGAAATACCAGTTCTTTAATGTCTGTATTATGTTAAGTGACTTACAAAATCATGGACTTTTTAACTGTAAGAAGCTGACCGGTGGAGAGCAGGGTACTACAGTACAGAGGCACGCATGGAATTGTCCAGAACTTGTTCTGCAGCTGACACTGCTTTCAACTCCAATTAGCTACCTAAAAAATCATAGTCCTGACTCTTTTTTTAAAGAACTGTCATGCATGAATACACACAAACCACGTTAAAAAATTGATGGTTCAGTAAAATACGGTTTTATGAGCTTTTGATAGTAGAAAGACACTCACAAAACTGATGGAGGCCAGCCAGTGCTGCGGACTGTTGCCAGAACAAGTGCTGAGGAGTAAGAAGAAAAACTCTGACTGTTCATATGGGTGCTACCTCCTTAAAATGCAGTTATACCTCGTCCATCGTGAGGAAAGGGACAGGCCAATGCCGTCGCAAAACCCTAACCTCGCAAAGAACAGCACGTCATTAATATGCATGCAGGCCACGCCTATTGCCCCACCTCACGGAACTCCACAGGGCTCGGGGCACTTTTTTGCTTCTCCCCTTGGACTCTCTGAGGACGGGGCAGCAAAGGGAACTGTTTCTGAGCCCCCTCTGACTCGGGAGACCCCCGCTCCCAACCCGAGAATCTCTGGGCCGCCGCGACTGTGTGCTCACAGTGCAAACCCCGGGGCCGCTTCCCCCTTCCCCATCCCCGGCCCGGGCAGTGCAGCCCCACGGACCGGCACGGCCACACAGCGCTGGGTGGCCCCACAGCGCGGCCCACGCCGGCCAATATGGATGCCCCATGCGGCTGCTCCCTCGCCCCATCCCCGTCCCGGCGCGAGCTGCCAGCCACTTTCCTGCGGCACTGCCCTTCCTTGCCTGTAGCCATGGAAACAGTAACGCACGCCCACGGTGGGGTCAGTTCCCTGGCTGCGCTTAGAGTAACAGGGGACAGCGTGACTCCTGGCCGTCCCTGTGGGGCTGGGCCAGAGCCGCCTGTCATGGTTTGACCCTGGCTGGATGCCAGAGATACACCACAATGTCTCCTAGAGGAGAAAACACTGGAAAATAGAACTGGAAAATAAAACTGGTCACAGACAAAAAAGCAAGGCAACTACAAGTAAAGAATATAAAGGATTTATTTACTAACTAACAAGATCAGAACTGCGAAGGAATCATCATTTAAAAGGCAATCTTTTCCCCCCACCCCTCCTTCTCTTACAACAGATCTAATATTCCCTTTTTCACCAGGAGACAAAGGGGGAACATAGGGTAGGGGTAAACCAGNAAAAAACCCCTAAACCATAACATGGCCCCACAGGGAGCTCCGGCACTGCCCCTCAGTGGAGCAGAGGCAGTACGCATGCACGAGCCACTAAATTTCGCAAATGGTGGAATCAAAACTGCGATAAATTCACATCGCAAATGCGCGAGGTTGAGAAGGAGAAGTCGCGATACAGAGAGGATTCACTGTAATTCCTTTGGTTGTATGTAGTGTTAAAAGTCTGTCCTCACATGCTAATTAAGAGAGTGATTGTCTTGGTTCTAAAACAATGTATTCCAAAGGGTGGGGTCTACTGGAGTAGAAACTCCTCCCTCCAAATTATTATTTAAATTTGAAATCAAGAGGCTTTCTAGCAAAAATGTAGAAAAAGGAAATACATAATAGAACTTTACCAGAAGACCTCTAGAACCAATGGGGTGGGAGGCGAACAAGGAGCCTAGAAGGCAGCAGCAGGAACCTGGCAGTAGCGTGGGTGCCTCCCTCACTTCCTCAGAGTGCCAGGGAGAGAGTGTGCAAGCCAGTAAACCTCCTATCTTTACGCTGTTCAAATACTGCGTTGTTGTACCTCGAGGGTGTTCCTCTTCTCCACTCTCCGTGTCTCTGTTGCACTGCTGCACCCTGCAAAAGCCAGGCAGCGAAGTGGGTAACCCCCCTCAGTCCTCTGCACTGGCTGCCACAAAGCCTCCCCTGCCTGGCTAACAACTGCCTTTTTGTGGCTTAATTACTCTCTTTGTGCAGCTAATTGCTAGCCATCCTCCTCCCAGCCTAAGCTGCAAGTCGGAATGGAAAGAATTTGTAAAAAAAGATTTAACCCATAACAATGATAAAAGGAGGCTAACCTCATCACCCCCACTCCCACTCGTTTTAAACAACATATATATTTAGGCGTATCAACAAGGTGTAGATATAGACCTTGTGCAGTACGTAATATGAATTATTAAAGCAGAACAAATGTTTAATTGCACTTGAAAACTTCTTCTAGGCCACCTGACAGGTCCGGGTGGTGCTGATGGTACGGAATATGGCAGGTTCCTTTACTGAAGGTTCCTTTTCTCTCTGTCTCAAGACAGGATCACCGCAAGAATTCCTAAGTGATGGACCACAGACTTCTCCATCCCTTTTGATCCAGCGACCTTGGAGACCCCATGCCCATTCCCTAACTGCACCACTGCCCACTGCTCTTATTACTCAAAAAAATCCCACTTCTTCCAACATTCTGCTACAAACGTCTTTCTACCTATATCCCCCAGCTCCCCTGCTTTTCCATCCCTCTCTCTCCACTGCCACCCCTCATTGTGCCATGGTCAGGAGACCCAAACTCTATGACATGGCACTGATGGCTGCTCAGGTCTACATCTTCACCTTTGCTTGAACCATCTGTCAACATCGTCATTCAATGCAAGGAGCTTGCATGGCTCTCTGTGTCCACTTTTCTCCACCACAGCACCTTTTCCCTCACCACTCCCCCAGAGGGTATGACCCAGCTCCCGCATCTCACAGGGATTTCTAAAACCTCAATACTGGCTGTGGTTCCCAGAATTGTACTTTAAAAGGATGCAAGGAACAAAAAGTAATATCTATTTTAGGACAACCAGATGTATTTAGATCCTCTAGAATTAGATCTGGAACTTCCTTTTGTATAGGATTTGGAAAATAAAACCGAAGAAAACATACATGGAATTTTCTTTCCTTCCCTCCCCACCCCCCGTTTACCTCTGCCATCAAAGAAAGTATTTTTATCTTTATTTCCCTCTCTTTAGCCTTGTATTTGAAAGAACAGTGGGGGAGCTGAAAGAGGACTAAGATCCAAAAAATTAGAGGTTACTTGCTCTTCTTTGTAAATAATTGCTGTGCCATTGACTGAGTGCCCTGAAGGCCAGCTGCCTGCTGACAAACTGCTGTTTCAGCAAAATTTTCTCATGTTTTGCAGCAGTCTTCACAATCCTCATACGTGGAATACAAGGCAGAGCACAAAAACTCACTACCAATCCTGGATGGCACACAGTTGCTTTTCAAATTAGAACAGTTTTTCCCTTCCCTCTCACAGCAGTGATGTTACCTTGATGGTTCTTATCCATTCCTCCTTTCTCATGGAGGATGCCTCATTGAACCATTTTTTTTTCCCATTGAGATCTATCATTGCAATCAGAATGCAGGTTATTTGTTTAATCACTTCATTAAACCTGTTTTCACCTTTAAAAAAGGCATTTCATTCTTCTCCATTTATAGCACACTATTTCCTACAAGGCACTGTGAAGATACAGTTATGGATCTACACTCTTTATTAATCTGTTCTTTTTAATAACAGATGTGTGAGGAGGCAAAAGTACCCGGATAACAAAACCTTTCTGGGTGCCTCGTTCAGACCTTTTCCTATTCAAAATCTCTTTCTTCTGGTACAGGAACCCTGTGTGTTACCTTATAAATTTTACTTGTTAATTTTCCTCCCAGCTTCACATTGTTGCCAGTGTTAAAGAAAGAGGTCAACAAAAAACCCAGGGTAAAACTTACAGCAGTGGAAGTAGGTTGTGAGTTTGAAGAGCTACTATGTGGAACTGGACAAGTAGGAATCCTTGTCTTTCAGCCAGGCAGAGCTTTAAAGGCTAGAATAAAGCAAGATGGAAACCTAGTCTGTACTACAGTCAGGTCTCCTATACCACGGGACTGCGGTCTTATTCATGTCCCACGAAGCCCACCTTCCATGTTGATTGGTAGCTCATTAATATGCAAATTTGCCTTGCACCCTCAGACGGCTCCCCGGTGCTGTTTCAGCACTGTGTTGCTGTATACCAATTGCCGCAGCGGCCATGCCAGAGGGGTGGGAAAGCAGCGGAGCCATGGTGGCTGTGCCCTGGGGGGTGGGGAAGTGGCAGAGCAGTGGCGGCCGCACCCAGGACAGGGCAAGCAGTGGAGCCACCCCCACCACCACAGTGGCTGCGCATGGGTTGATTTGCATATTCATGACTGCCTAATTGAATAGTCATTCATGCCAGGTCATGAATGTTCGGTTGTGAAAAGGGGCCTCCTTAAAAGCTGAAAAGTCATGCTGCTAAGATGTGAAGCCACAATATGGGGGGCGTGAAGTGGGAGAGGGTTGGCTGTATTGCGTAGCAAAAGGCACTGAATTTCCAGCAAGTGATTGCTGAAAACTGCGTATTAATCTAGCTATAGATAGCACACAGCTTTGAGGTCTGAAAACTCTCACCAGCATAGCTCAGATGGTGGAGGATCTACTGACCTCCTAGGCAAGATGCTGTAGTGGTTGATAGCACACATCACTGTTTTCTGGTCTGAACTGGTCTTTCAACAGGAAGAGTCAGGGCTCTCTAATATCACTGGAAATTTTTTCTAAATTTATGGTCTCCACATCAAGTTGTGCCCATTTTGCCATGGACAAGATAAGGGTTGTTTTTCTAGCTAAATAAGCAATAACATGAGGCTCTTCAGTTTTCACTCATCCCCATTTCATGGTTGCTTAGGAAGTATGCAAGTGGCAGAAAAATCAAACTTGCTGTTCTACTCTGATTCTTCAGTCCTAGTGTGAACAAATTGCAGTGCAGTATTTCATCCTCCAGGTATGCCTTGTTCCTTTGATTTAAAGAAGAATATGATTTCTTAACTATTAACCCTTCACTCTGAGAAAAATCAAAACACCTCACATTGTCACTGTAAGTGAAAAAAGTGAGCAATGAGGGTCTTTGTACGTCTTATACCACAAAGAGTTCTTTTGAACTGCACCCGAAGGAGGATGAAGGTGGTATTTTGTAATGAATCATTTTAGCTGAAAATGAACAGAATTTGCATAAGTAATCACTTAGATGTGGACTTGGTAATGGAGGAAGTGTTGGAGCTGCTCACAAAACCTTGCTTAGGGCAATGGCTGCTATGTGTCATTTGGCTGAGACAGATTGTGACCGTCCATCTATCTCTCCTTCTCCATCGAACCTGATCACCATCCCATTGCCATCACAACCATATCCAACATAACTGTCTCTTCTGTAAGGCCAGCAGCAGACAGGTCCCAAGTGGACCTCACCAGGGATTGAGAGTCTATATAAACCCATTCTGTGAAGACACAGAAGCAGCACTGGCAATCAACCTTGTGCTTTTTGAAGATTACCTTAAAGACTGAGCTTTAAGATCATGTGATATTGCACTAAAGCTCAGCTTTCACTAAAATGAAAAGAAAAAGTTTCCAGCCTTCATGGCAGCAGACAAAGTCTTGAAGACATTAACTGAAAGTACCTCAGAGATTCGAAACCTAGAATGTAAATGGAACAGAAAAGTCTTAAATTTTTTGTTTGCAGTTACATATCTTTTTTAAAAAAACCGTTGGCATCAAGGAGATAAAAGAGAGGAGGAGTGCATGCAGGTTTTTTGGATGTTTTCAGAGGGAGACGGTAAGAGTGCTGCGAAGCAGCTGCCCTGACTGGCAGTTTCTTACCCATCTAGAGGAGAAAACCCACTATGAGCTTTCCGTGCACTCTTCAAAGAAAGCCAGGTAGAATGCAGCAGGGGCAGCACAGGTTTGGGTGAAACTGTCTCGCCTTTGAGTCCTGTAGCTTGTACAGAACTCCTGCAAAGCTGAAAACAGCTGGAGAAGATGGTGCAGTTTTCTGCCAGATCATAGCTAGGAAATCCAGGAGTCTTTCACTGTTCCTGTTCTTTGGGTGCTGGAGTAATAATGCTGCAGTCCAATTTTCATCTCACAGCCACAGTGACCACTTCATCTGACCCCAGGACACGATGTGTGTATGTGTTGGTGTGGAAGTTGCTTGAGAGGGTGGAGGAAAAGGTTCTGAAGTTCTTCCCTCCCTGCCCTTTCCATCAGCAGTTCTCACTCCAGAGGAGAAATAGACCTTAAACTCAGCAGCTCCCGCCATTACTTCCTCACTTTGGTCGGACCAGCCACCCATTAGGACTTCACTCTGTCCTCTGCAAAAGAGGCCATCAGAACGGTGGCAGTGACGTTTTAGAGCAGGTGATAGATCAGTGGGGATGGCTGAATGCCCTATGGTTTTGATCCACCAAGCTCTGCTGTGATCATACTTAGATAAGCACAGGGAGAAATGCTGCCAGTTTTCCACTAAATTTCAGAATTCACTACATTTTTTCTAGCATCATGTTTGCTTGAATATATTTTTATCCTTTAGGCAAATATTTCTGCCTTCTGTGAACCTTTTATGTAAATCAACAGAGGCATTTGGCAAGCCATACCAAAACTGCAGCTTTACATATCACTGAAGCGGAAAATAAATGGAAATAATTACTGATGCCTCCAAGTACAGATTTGTTTCAAAATGAAACATAGCTTAGAGAGGGTGGGCAGTATATAGCTAATGATTTCCTGTAATCAGCATTGTCTCAAACACTTTTAGTTCATTCCAGGATGTGTTCTTTCCTTCTTTCAGTGGAGATAAGAGAGAGGTGCTGATTGTTTTCTTTGCTCATTTTAACCATATTGAACAGAATCAGATCTTTACTTGTTAAGTAAATCCAGAAGATGATATGTATAGATCAAAGAATCACAAAATCAATCAGTTTGAAAAAGACTTCTGAAATTATCAAGTCCGACCTACAACCAAACACTACCACGTTTACTAGACCATGGCACTATGTGTCATGTCCAGTCGTTCCTTCAACATCTCCAGGGATGATGACTCCACCACCTCTTCGGGAAGACCAATCACTCTTTCTGTGAAAAATCTCTTCCTAATTTCTAACCAAAACATGCCCTGGTCCAGCTTAAGACTGTGTCCTCTTGTCCTAATGCTAGTTACCTGTGAGGAAATAAAGAATAAATAAAAAGCTGGAGCGGAGAGAGCAAGTTCTGTGTCCAATTCCCAGGTCCAAAAATCTGATTAATATAAAGTCATCTCACTGAGGAAATATCAGATATTAAACTCAAAAGAACAGATACTACCCTTGATCTTACCCAAAAGGCTGAGAAGTGATCCCTCCCTCATGCTAGAAAATGGAAATTAATTGATGTTTTAAAGTAAATTTCATACACTGCCATGCCGGTAACATCTCTAACAATGCCACTGGCTGAACAAACTCTATTTTCTATATGATTCATAGGAGTCAATATTAATTTGTTTTCATATATTTCAGTATAAACCAGTAATCTATGGCCTGATGCCACTGGCTTGCACTGACATGTGGAGAACTGAGTCCTGCAGCACCAAGCACTGCTCCTGAGACAACGCCACAGCCTGTTGTCCTATTTGTTACATACCAAGTGAAAATTTAGTGCCACTTCTGCTTAGTGCCATTGGACTCTTGGAAAAAAATGTTCCATACCTGTTACCATGACTAGACAAAACTTGTGGTAATCACTGAGGACAGATGAAAATTTTGCTGCTTCTGCAGCATAAGGCAGCCAAGCAAGCCAGAACAAAGACCTATCTGGCCCTCTACCTTCTCTATAGACCAGCTGCCCTGCACAGCTTCTGAGGGAAGATGAGGAACAGGTAAGTGCATTTACATTCAATATGGTCATAGTCCTCATATATTCTCAGCTTTTCAGAGTTCTGTCTCCATCACCCTCGCTGGATTTCTCTTGCAAATATCTCTTGAAGTCATGTGGCATCCATATATCCTTCAAGGTAAGGAGTTACAGGTCTACAAAACACTGCAGACAAAGGTACTTCCTTTAGTTTGTTCCAAATTTGCTTGGTTGGTACCTCCTCATCCTTGTATTAGTGACAATTATCAGGTGCTACTAGAGATACAGCAATACNATGGTGCGGTGCAGCTCTCCCCGCACCCCGGCTTTTCCCCCCCTCACCGCCGCCAGAGTGCTGTCAACCACGGGGATGCACAGGCGGCAGGCTGATGCAGGCGGCACAGAGCAGAGTGGCGTGCGGGCGGGTCCCAGAGTGCTGATGCACTCCCACGGGGGAGGGACTGAAGAGCTCTTAAAAGCTACAGCGCAAAACAGACTGGCTCTCTCTTGCCCTCGCTTCACCCACCGGAATCTCTGCCACTCTGGCGCTTCACTCCTGTTTCCGTTCCTCCCAGCTGAACCC
>WEKX01017320.1:87639-99059 GCA_013390025.1 Pitta sordida
GAAATGTATCAATGTTTGATGTGTTGCTCTTGAGCTCATTTACATCATTCTAATGCTGAACAAAACCCAATCAACCAACCAACAAAAATCAAATCAAAAACCTCAAGATACAGCATTAGATGTTCTGGTTCACAAAATCTCCCATCATGGCAGTGTAACAGTACTTCAGCTTGTAAAGTTCTGCTTGGCATTACTGATTGAATAAATGCAGGGGGAAAGTCAGCTGCTGACTAAAAGTGCAAAATGGTAAAGAAAAAGAAAAAGACAAAAAATTTTCAGGTTGATGGTTTATGGCATTTAACATATACAAACAGCATTTTTAATTGTTTAATCGTTTAAAGGACACAAGATCTGTTTCAGTGCAACAACAGTTGAATGGTTATTCAAATTCTTCATCTATGTCATATCTTCCAAGGTTGTCCCTGCTGAGGTGACAGGTTTCTCAAAAGGCTATGCACAGAAATCAACAGATGTTTCGTCCTTAGTAAAATGTTCTTGCCAAGAGTTATTTCATGTTTCCTTTAGTATGCCAACCAGTCTGGATTCAAAGAAGTCTGCCTCGAAAAGACAGCCTCCAGTGTCTGGGGAGAGGTGGCATAAAGTTGCTGTGTGGGTTTGGACACCACCTCCCAAATATACAAAACAAGGGAGGCAACGATTTTTGCCTGTGGTTACCACAATCACGTTAGTAGAGCTGGTGACATAATTGAGCATTCGCTTGCCCCTGTTTATGCCAGTGGCACAGATACTTACTGACTGGTCCAGGGCAATTTGAATAAACGCAGATTTGAGATACTGCTGCTGAGGGAAATCTGCAGCCTGACAACTAAGGGCGTGGAAGTGCCTTTAATTCAGGTATTTATTATCAACCATGTGCACGTCCAAAGAAGCACTCTGCTGTTAAAAATTAATTTCTGACAATCATGTTCTGATATTGTTACAGGAATTGTAATACATAAAATTTCCAATTTAAAAAAAAATCATCAAAGAGGATTAATTTGCAAAATCTCCTACAAACATGCAAGCTTTTCTGATTTTTTTTTCTTTCTGCCTAAACCTGGCATCTCACAGATGTACTTTCTGCATTAGCTTCAAAGAAAAGGAATGCACTAGTACAAAGGGTTGTGTGTTTTTTCTGAAGGTTTTTTTTTCCTACACACACACAAAGCTGGGCAATCCTTAGAGGTAGATGCCGGCTGAATTTACTCAAGCTAATAGCAACATTCAGTTATTTTGTTAGTTTAACAAACATTCCTGGGCTAATTTGCCTAGAATATCTTTACAAAACAAACAAAGTAGTGCAAGCAGTCAAAATGAAATACTTCAAACATTTGAATTAATTTTATCACAGATGACAGGAATTTACTAGGAGGGTTATTTATTTCTTCTCAGGCAATACTCTTCAGGCATAACTTATCTCTGGAACAGAGACAAATCTAAGTTATTTTTATTGTCTTTTAAAACTGTTGAAATGAAATTTATTTCCTTTCCTCACTCAGCAAACTAGATAAGAGGTCTGGCTTTTTAAATGCTGTTGTTCCAGTTTCAGAGAGAGGCTATAAAACAGGGGTGCTTCATTAAAATACCATAGTTGGCACCTCTCAGAGGCACAGGAGAGGAATATTCACTGAGTAAGTAATACATTATAAATTATAATTGAGATTCAATTCTCCCAGGGAGAAGAGAAGGTAACTTGTCATTTGAAATGTTGTGAGTTTCTTAGAGTGGACTAAGAGTTTAGAGGGTATAATGATATCATTAAGAAATGCCCTTGCAAAGCAAGCAAAATTATACTGTGCTGTTTCTTGAAAACCACAGGAACTCTTTATTGTTCTGTCAGCATCAGTTCAAAGAGCTATGTGACCCCATTAACTTTCACTCAGGCATGTATAACAAATTGGAGGAGGGATATTTCTTGAATAGTTAATTATATTTTGTGTGTTTGAATACCTAACACTGTTAGCCATGTGATCTCAGCACCACAGAATGCACACCTTGCACACCTGGTTTACCTCACAACTTTATTTCTCTTTCAATTTTTAGAGGAGAAAGCAGTATCAAAGGTGGAGAAAGAGCTGAGAGGCTGGGAAGTGGGAAAAGTAGATAATAGCTAGCTGATTTGATGGCTGTGGTTGAAGTGCTCTGTATTCCCTGTCCACCTCCTATGAGAAGAAATTGTTATCGAATGACTAGAAAAACCTTTGAAACCACATATCCATGTCAGATAGGAATATGTAGGGTGATACTCACTATAAGCAGAAGTTAGACTTTTGTAGGGAAGCTGAGTTTATCTCATTTTCAATAAGACACATCTCTTCTGGTCAAACTGTTTATTTTTGTGTGAATAGTTCTCCAAGAAGCATTTTCACACATGGTACCGAATGACTACAGTCTCCATGCTGCACTGATTGTTGACTCAGTTTAAGCTAAAACTGTGGTCAGCAACAGAAACTGAAGTTTGACTGGTTGGTTTTGAGTACAAATGTCTGGGGCTTTTTTTAGAGAGCGAGTGGTAGATATTGTCTCCAATGTTATCAGGAAGCCCACTCACATTGATTAAGTCAGAAGTTTTATCTGTACCAATTAATTAATTTCAGTTACCCTACAGATTCAGGAACCTTTATCTCTTTAGGACTTAGTCTCTTTAGGACTGTCCCCTTGCATCTTTCCTCACACTTACCAATGAACTTGATAAATAATATGATCAAGGACAATACTGTCACAGGGAGATTAATGCTATCAGTGCTATACTGCGGAGATGTAATCTCCTGAGATACCTTTATGTTCAGGTTTTCTATGTATTTCTAAGTCACACCAAACAAAGTTAGGATTGTCAGTGGGACTCTTCATGAAACTTCATGTAGAAGTTAGACTAGGGCCCTTTGTAACTACTGCAGAATCCCATTTTCATGGTCATTCCCACCAACCCACAATAAATTATTCCTTCCAGACACTGGCCACTTACTAATTTGAAGCTGCTTCTAAATGATCTTGGAAAATAGAAGAATAAGATTTATATTACCCTGTAAGCCTAGGCAAGCTTGAATGCTATTATCAGTTCATTGAAAGTTCTGCTGTTATCCTCTGTAATTCTTACACAGTGAGCAAATACTTTGCTCATCACATATATATGCATACTTCTGCCTTTCTTCTGAAAAACTGTCAATTTAATGACCTTCTAAATCTATCTGCTAGTTGAAGAATATTTGCATTGTAATTGTACTTGTGTTAGAGAAGTTTTTTCTTAGCTGCATTTTTATTGCATGTAGATTGGAGTTGTCCAGAAAGCCTCCTCTTTTTACACTTTGGCCATGCTTTAAACTGGTTCTACTGCAATGAGTTTGAAACGGTGGGAGTGTGTTTAGAGTGAAAAGCAGAATGCACATTCAAAATGCATGATATGTGTCTACGAGAAAGGGATGGAAAACACATCCTGAAATAGTTGTAGGAAGTTTTGAATTACAGGGCAGTATGGCTACTGGATGGATTTCCACAGAAATGCTTTTTTTCCTCAGAAAATTCCCATTTGTTGAAAGGGGTAGAGATGAGGGGAGAAGGAAGTAGGCTGAACATTTCACCTGATGTTCTCATGTTTCCTTGGAAGACTGCGATGTTTGAGGTTGACATTTTTGTATGAAGGAACCCCTGAAATTCAGGAACACTTGTTTCATCTTTTAAGTTCTACATAGTTAGGAAGAGACATAAACATATTTGAGAACAAAACAGAGTTCTTCAAGATCACTAGGTAAATGTTCTAATTCACATACAAAATTTTTAAAAAGTGGTCAGATACTGAGAGACATTTTCTGCAATGATGCACTAGGGCTGGAGTTACAGCCTCCATCAAGGCAACGGCAAAAGTCCCATTTGCATCAGTTGGGACTTCACCTTAAACTTACTGAAAGCTTTTCATCATGTTGACCATATGCATATTGAGCATACAAATATCTAGGACCATACAAAGTTTGAGAAATGTATAAGTTCCTTTCTTGAGGTGGAGATAATAATAATAGGGAGATAATAATAATAGATGAGGCTTTAAAGAGGATTGTTATGTGTGGTAGAAAAATCCTGGTTTTCTGTATATAATCAAGTCAAACAACAAACAGGCAAATATTTCTCAAAATCATTACCTTTCTGCAGAATTTTAGAATGTTGCTGACTGCAGCTCTTTGTTAAAAACTTTCACCAGAAATTACTACATTGCCTAGAGCAGCTGAGTGAACACAGAGTCCTGCCAAGAGCCTTCTTCTGCACTGAGTGAGTCAGGCTGCTGGCTCTTCCACAGCAGTAGTCACGGATCCACAGCCAGTTCCACTGATGCAGCACATCCTTGAAGGCATGTGCTAAAGAGAGGACTCTGACCACCAGGTGTAAGGCGACAACTGATCTTATACTGCCACTGTTGTTTTCCCAGGGGACACAAGTTTCAGTCCTGCAATTGTTAGTGAAGGCTCCAGCAAGAGCCCTTTCCTAGAGAGAGCCAAGTTTATCTACCTGTGCTCAGGAGATAATCCACACCACAGTGCAAAGTCATATTGTGGAGTAATAGATAAAGTCAAAAGTTAAAATAGAATAAGTATTACAAAGACCAGCTGCCACTTCCTGGATGACAAAAAAGAGACTTCAGCTGCTCAGATGACATAAGGTCATGTTGTCTCACAAAGTTCACGGAGCACTGATAAGCACATGTTAACGACAAGATGTACCAAAAAAAAGAATGGTATGAAGACATTATGACCTCTATTTGCAAACATCCTGCAGTAAGGGAACCTGGTGACCCTGTTGACCTGTGCCATTTTCATCAAGAAAGAATAGATGCTACCTAACATTACCCAAATTTAGCACTTATGACTAAAGTCACTCAAACTCCACCAAACCTAATGAAAAAAGGTATAAAAGGGTATTCAAAATGGGGAGGAAAATGGAGGAAGACTTCCAGCGAAACTGTTGGAGTTGGCTGATGAGCTGAACGTGCCTTCCTCCCCCACCCAAGGACACCTGTGTTGGGTGAGAAATTAAGCTATGAATGCTAATTACTTACTTTAAGGACTACAGTTTGGTTTTGCTTCATAATATATCAGTAAATGGTTTTGCTTTAGAGTTTGTGCTTGTTTTGCCTTAGATTATTATTACATAATTTTAAGTGTGTTTTGTAGCTATCTCCAAAGACCATGAATCTTTATTGACTTGTCACAATTGGTGTTAATAAAGAGTGCTATTTCATAAACTGAGTGAATCCTTTATAAAGGTGCTGACAGTTTTGTTAATGGTGGAATAACACGTTGGGAAGACTCACTGAGGGATCTCTTTTCCTCTGTTGGCACAGGCTCCCCCCAAAAGGCAATTGAACACACCTTTGATTGGTGAATCTGCACAGTGAAGGTCATTACCCCCTCCTCGACTCTTACAGGACCCCAACAGACTGATTGGGCATTAAAGGTTTCAATTTCCTGGGGCACTGACAGAAAACTAAAAACCTCTGTCGGTTGAGAAAACTCACCTCTCTAAGGGTTGGGCATATTCCCCCCATTTTTCACATGACACTGCCTATGTGTCCCTATTCACGTGTACTTCAATTGCCACCCCACATCTCAAACAAAATACGTGTCCATGCCACCTCTGTTGGCACATAGCTCTCACTGATATGTCACTACTCCCGTATCTTTCTGATCTAGTCTTGTATATGGAATCCCTTTTCTATTTTCTCATAATCACTTCGTATATTTCTCATAGCAAGAAGTACTAAACACTTTCTTTGGGAAGCATTCACTCAGTTTCCGTGCTAAAAAGGAAAAAGTGTTTGGAGTTGTAAAAGAAGTTCATTAGATATTACAGATGCATCACTCATGAAATTCTATGAAATTAATGAGGACAGAGATAATAAAAATTAATGCAAGTACATTAGACCACATTCACATTTTATGAGAGAAAAAAGGTTCAACATACAACATGATCTATTTATGCATATGCTGGTGGGAAGGTTCAAGTATGAGTGGTGTTAGCCCTAGCTGCATTTTTACTACAGTTATACCCCTGCATTTGTGAGGAACGGTCATGCCAAAGGTCTTGCGAAATGTCAAACTCGCAAAGATGTGCAGGTCATTAATATGCATGCAGGCCATGCCCACTGCTCCACCTCTCGGCACTCCGGAGCACTGCGGACAGCTTTTCACTTCTTCACACGGGCTCTCTCAGCATAGGGGAGCAAAGGAAACTGTTTCTGAGCAGCTGCTGCAACTGTGTGCACTCACAGCCCAAACCCCACACTGCTGCTCCCCCTCCAGCCCCACCCCCGGCCCTGGTGCTTGTGCCCACAGCAGCCCGGCCCCATGCCGCCACCCCACCCCATGCCAGCCCAGCTGCTGCCACTGCTCACTTGCCTTACCTCCACGGTGGGGAAGGGGTGTCCCCAAGTTCTGGTCAGCATTCTTGGAGCCTGGAAAACCTTAACTTTGCAGCACTGCGACAGCCCGTGCTGCTTATGACGGGGGGCAGGAGTGCGTCAGTTTCAGAGTTTCTTTCCCTTTAACATCCACCGGTCCCGGCAGAGGCAGCACTGCTTGGGCTTTGACTGGGCTTTGAGTAACAAGGCATGGCATGCCTTGTGGCAGTGCTGCACTGGGTCTCAGCGGAGCACACAGGAGACACACAGGACCGGGTCAGGGACTGGGACACGATGCCACAAGGCTCTAAACGCCATTCTGAGCTGGAGAAACCGCGTGCCCTCCCTGTGCACCCTCCCCGTGCGCCCTCCCCTGGGGGCCAGCCCCGCCCCAGAGGGGAAGCAGAAGCACTGCACATGCATCAGCCAAGGAACCATGCAAATGCCTGAAAACAGACTGCGAGAAATTTTCCTCGCAAATCCGTGGGGTCACAATGGCGAGGTCGCAATGCAGCGGGGACGTACTGTAGTAGTAAGAAACAGCTACCTTCTGTTCTAAGCAGACTTAATACAATAAACTTTCATGTTTTCCTGCCAGGACTGAAAGAGTATTTTCTTCCTCTCTAATGTTTATTAGTAACTTGGTGAGTTCTTCATTAAAGCGTAATAACTGGCTTAAAAAAATACTTCCTACTTGACGTATCCACATTGCTTCTTATTCTGTACTCACAGTCAAAACCCCCAAAGTATCCATATGCTAAATATGGTAGGGCTGATCAATTATACAAAGCAGTTAATTCCAGTCTTCAAGTGACAAATGTGAATCTACAACCTATTATACTTTTCCCTTGTTCCAGTCAACTCATTAGAGATGATAGGTACACAATGAGCATAGGTCCTCTCTTGCAGAGAGCAAAGCCTGCAAGTCAATCCCTCTTCTTCTCTCCTATAATTTCAGAGGCATCTTCAGTGACAGCTCAAAGAGTACTCTATGTATCTTAACAGCTGTCGGAGACAGATAGCATGAGCATTTCCAGAATATTTCGAACTGATCTCCTTTTTGGATAATCTCTAGCTGTGACTTCATGTTCAGCTGTCCAATACAGGTCTCTAACATGAAGAACATTGTAATATTGAGGAAAAAGGTAACTTACTCCCTTACTGGGAGGAGGTCATCTATTTTCTTCACAGACCTTCTGTAGGTTAACCCATGCTTATACGTATAGCTCATCTTGCCCCTATGAACATAAGCCTGAGTTACTAGCAGGTCTTCTAGTTATTAGCAGGGACTCCTATTTGGGAAACTGCAACATGCATTTTGGACACATCAACACACTGCAATTATGATATGGGAATATCCTGCTTTTATATTTTGGGGAAGTTGCCTGTGCTCTAGTAGAACACTATTAAATAAATGGTTATCTATTTTCAAGTACATAGCATGGCTATTCCCTTTTCTTCAATTTCTCTGTCCTGGGAAAGATAATGACAAGGCTTTTGCACAAAATCAAAAATCTAAATACATATTTCCTTATTTTTTTACAAGTCTTTAAATTCAGGACATAAGGAAGAAAAAGAAGTCTGTCTTCAAGTAGGTTTCTTTCTAACAGGGAAAGGGAAAGAAGAGCTGATTCTCAACAGCCACAATTCAGCATTACTCCATAGATGTGCATAAAGCCCCAGCCAGTTACACTGTACCAGTAACTGGTCTCAGCACTCTGCTCACTTTTATCTTCCAGATTTTCAACATGAAAGACTGAGGAGCAGCCAGTCTATAAATTAATTTTGAATCTGCCGTTAGTCTACCAGAGGAAAACAGCTTTATAATCTACATTAAAGGGCTTTTTATACTAGGTGCTAATGTTTTTCAGCTTTTCCTTTTCCAAGCCAGTGCATACATGTGCCTATATGTGGTTTGCCTTGCCTATCTTACATTGGTGAGGATTTTATCTCTTCTGACTTCAGTAGGCAATGATAGAGAGCTCTGTCTTTCTGTTAATATGACCTGTTATAAATACCAGTTGAGCCATAATAGCATCGTAAGTTATTTATAGCATAGGCAGGCTTATCCATACACAACAGATTTTTACAGGAAGGCTGAGCTAGAATAAGTCTTTTTAGAGTGTTCTTCAGCTTGTTATGATGTGGATTCTCACTCACTTCAAATTTTCCAGTAACAGCAGTATTACGTTCGGACACTCTGGGGTAAAACTCTTTGTATCTAATACTTACTATGTAAGGCACCTTATAGCTTACATCCTTCACCTGACTTATAAAGGGTTCAACTACAATACTTACACTTAGTCAAAGAGGTCACATTTATCTCAGGTTTCAAAGGACAAAAGTGTTTAAACAAGGAAAAAAGAGTCAGTTCCTGGCTCCAGGGTCGGAGTTGGTGAAGAAAACATCAAGTTTGCAAGGCAGGGGGTTTGGTAAAGTCTCCAGATGCTTGAGGAACTGCCTGAGCTCTTTTCAGATGCCTAGTTTGTCCATAACAAATATTAGATTTTGCCCATTAACCCAGGTCATCCAGACCTGAAATACGGTTTCATTACCTTAACTTGATTTCAAAATTCAAAAAGCAAGAAATTCTAACAAATATGACAAAAATCAAATACTTCTTACCACTCATAATGAAATGGAATATTAAGGTTTTTGATGTCCAGATGAACATTATAGAAATAAATACATTTGTAAGGTTTTTTTTCTTGATAATTTTGGAAACATTTCATCATAATACAGTAATCTCTTGCCACTTCACGATCCACCATTTGCAACTTCAATACATCATGGGGTTTTTTTCCCTGGCTTTACTAGCTTTACTGTATTTACCGCTACTTTGCAGATTTCACTTATTGCAGCATCTTTCTGGAGCTGATACCCCCGCGATATCTGAGGGATTACTGCAATTCTATTCCAAAAATTCTCACCTTTGGCATAATATTGAATTGCATGTTTTCCATCAAGCTCTACATTCTACTCTNCAAGGGATTACTGCAATTCTATTCCGAAAACAGCATAGTTTCAGGAAAAAAAAAAAAAGGTTGTTACTTGAAAACTTTTATCAGTTCAAAAAGTTTATATCTTTTCACTAAGATTTGGAAAAGCAAGCATAGAAAAAATTCTTACCTTTGACATAATATTGAATTACTTTTTTTCCATCAAGCTCTACATTCTACTCTGCATTTTGAGCATATTTTTTATTATAGGTCTTCCTTCTGAAGCACAACATGAAAAATATTTTATTGTATAAGATAGCGTTGAGACAAGTAATTTGCTGCTATAACTTAACTGATATTAAGTTTCTCAGTCCCATATAATTACAGTAGGAGGAAAGTTTTTTTAAAATTGACTTTTAAAATCCTTTGCTCCAGTTAAAAATCAATAGGTTGAGTTCTCCATAATCTAACATCTCATTCCAGATTTTGAAACCGGATAATCTCCAATAATGTCTAAACAAACCTGTTAGCTTGATTATCGGACTTGATCTCAACATTAAAGCTATTCTGGACAAATGTATCTTAAGCATTACTTTAAGATATCTTATGCAAGTTTCCCTTATTTGAAGATCTTTTTTCAGAAGATTTTTGTCTCTACCAGTATCTGATTAAAGTGTTCTTAAGTCAAGCATCATAAATTTCCTTTCATTTTCCTTTCCTCTCAGAAATATTAGCTTCAAATTTTCCTTGGATTATGACAAATTGAAGATAATTAAAAAAAAATAAATTTAATGGATCTCCTAATGTACTTTGTTGGTCAAATTTTCTCTCAAGTTATTACCAGTGAAAATCTGGGGACAAATTCCTGTTTGCCAATCGGTTCTTCCCTGTTATTATTGTTATTTGCAGCAATGACTGTGAAATTTGAATCAAAGCCTTAGTGAACTCTGAAGATCACTCCTGCAGTGACTCATTGTTGTCACAAAGTAGGCATAGGGCTTCTTTTTTAAGAGTCACTGTCACCACATCTAAGTAGAACTGCATGTGACAGAGCTATCAGATGAAGCAAGAATACAGGAGATAACCATTCACCCTACTTGTTGTTTCAGTAACTTGGAACGGCCTTGAGGCAAGTTAGCCTTTATGTAAGGCAGTGCCAGGTACGCTAGATTGCAATCCTGATTTCAGGTCAGATTTGAATCCAGCTTGCTGGTTTGTGCCATAAGCTACTAAACTAGATCTTGGTAGACCATGGCCTTGTGTCTTGGTTTTCACCAAAGAAATAGCAGGCAAGCTCAGACTTTCTGCTGTTTTGAAATGTTTGGAATATATCTGGATGGTATTGAGGAAGCTGTTGCATTTCAATTCATACTACTAACTGAGGGAATCTCTAAATTGCTATGTGCATGTATTTACACAAACTACAGTACATAGCTGTGGTGTTGTATAAGCCTGAAGCAAAGAATGTTCCTCTATACTTATTGGTAGAAGCACCCTAAAATCAAAAGTCCTGCCTGGAGGCAAAGTAACTACAGTACGGCCCCAGTGCATCGCGACCTCACCATTGTGACCCCAGCGATTTGCGATATAAATTTCCCACAGTCCGGTCCCAGGCATTTGTGAGGTTCCCTGGCTGGGGCATGCGCAGTGATTCTGCTTTGCTGAGGGGCAGTGATGGCTCTCCCTTTGGAGTGGGACTAGGCTGGCCCTGCGGGAAGGGGGCGCGGTTTCTGTGGCTCACCGGGGGCTGTGGGAGGGGGATGGCCACTGTAGAAGTCAGAGCAGAGCCCTGTGCGGCGTGAGGCGTCAGGTGGGGATGAGTCCTCTACCTGCCTACGCTTAATCAATGCAGGTCCCTGAGTGTCGCTCGCCCGCCCGTGTGTGCGGAGCGCCTGCAAGCTGCGAGCGGGCAGTACTTGTGTGCGTGCATCTGTGTTATTGTTTCCCTGGCTATGGTCGGGGAAGGGAAGTGCCCCAGGAAAAGTGGGGCTGGCCACGGCATGTCAGCGGGACATGATCACTCCACTGTCGCAGCCCGCCCATGTGGCCGGGACGCGGTGGCGGGACATGGGGCAGGAACACAGGGCAGGGACATG
>WEKX01017321.1:7875-30003 GCA_013390025.1 Pitta sordida
AGCCTTCCTGGATGCCCCTGCCATGAAGGGCTGTTTCCCTTGGTACCCTCCCAATTAATTTCTTAAACAGCCCAGAGTCTGCCCTTTGGAAGTCCATCATGGAGGTTTGGTTCATACCCTTTCTCATCATATTGCCGATTGAAAACTCTATGATCTCATGGTCACCACATCCCAGATTTCCTCCAACCACAGTATCACTAAACAACCCTTCCTTCCTTTGTAAACAATAAGTCGAGCACAACCTCCTCTTGATAGCCCCACTCACCTGCTGCATCAAGAAACAGTCATCAACTATCTGTAGGAACCTTCTAGACTGTCTACTCTCTGCTGTGTTAAGTTCCCAGCAGATATCAGGATATCCCAGTGTCTCATCATAGAATTTTTTTAGAATCTATTCTAAACTTATTCTCTTTGACTTCAAAGCCATTACACGACCCTGCAAAATGTCCTTTCCCAATTTTATTGTAGACCCCATTTAGGTATTATAGGATTGATTTAAGGTGTCTCTGGAGCCTTCTCCAGGCTGAAGAACTCCCATTCTCTTTGTTAGCAGAGGTAGTCCAGCCCTCCAATCATCTACATAGCTCTCCCCTAGACTTGCTTGAATGAATCTAGGTCCTTCTGATGCTGCCATCCCCAGAGCTGGGTGCAATACTCCAGGTGGGGTCTCATGAGAGAAGAGTAGAGGTGAATAATCACCTCCCTCAACCTACTCTCCATGCTTCTGATGCAATGCAGGATACAGTTGGCTGTCTGGGCTGCACGTACTCACTGCCAGCTCATGTTGAGCTTCTTATCCAACAACACTCACAATTTCTTCTCGGAGTTGCTTTCAATCCATTCTCTACACAGCCTGTATTTGTGCTTGGGATTTACCCAACCCTGGGGCAGGACCTTGCACTTGGCTGTGTTGAACTCCATGAGGTTCATGCGGCCACATCTGTCAAGGGTTACAGGATCCCCCTGGAAGATCTGAGCATTTCTTTCTGCCTCTGACATGGAACTGGTAGCACTGGGAAAGAGTGAGATTTTCTGCCCAGCTCCAGAGCAACTTTAGTTTAAAGGTCTTTCATCAGCTTGGCAAGCTTATGACCAAATGTTCTTCTTGAAGTGCTTACAGAGGCAATATTTAAAAGAAAAAACTCCAGAAGAGGAATTTGTTATAGCTTTGCCAGTGCTTTTAATATTTATTAATACAATTATTAAAGAAATCATGGAATAAATTACATTTTGGAAGGACTTTAATTAGTTATCTAAGTAAACAAAATCAAGTAAAATACCATAGCACATTATCTCCTTATTTTTCAAATTAATTAATATTTCTGATATAATTAATCTCAAAATGTGAGATAGTTAAATTTAATGAATATTTTTCTAGATGATATTTGAGGCTGTGTAAATAGGGAAAAATTCAAGTTGAAATCAACTGAAAACTAATCCAGAAAATTAGATAATTTTTTTTTCATATGACACTTTTGATCTGATTCTACAAATATTGTAGCATTAAAAAACTCCTTTTTCTAAAATAAATACTAACCTTCTGATCCCCTAGTGCTCCTGGAACTGTTGATTACCTTGCTGTTTTGGATGTTCATTTTAGTTATTTTATACATTTACAGTTTTTACTTACTGGCAATTATTGATGCTAGAAATATAATCTCTTTTAGGAAATAGCTGCAGAGGAAAGTATAATTTAATAGCTGTTATTTAGTGGATCACTTCATTATTGACATTATGTGATCCAATTTTGTTGGAAAGTTTTGCGTTGAAATTGGTCGCAAATAAGGCAATACAAAAATCTGATGGTAAGAATATTGCTGATTGGCTTTAAATACAGTTGTTCAATGCATATTTTTATATGTGTTGCAATCAAAATACTAATAATTCAGTTTTTCCACAACAGAATTCACATTTTGTTCTTTCCTAATTATTATATATTTTGTATTTCCTTGTTATATACAGTCGGCCCTCTTGCACTTTGTTCTCCACATATTGCGGCTTCAGGTCTTAGTGGCATGATTTTTTAGTGAAGTAGGAGACCTGTTTTGCAACTGCGTAAGTGTGACCTGCCACAGCAGTGGCCCCGGCCCCAGCCCGAGCAGCAGAACGGGCGGCGGTGGTGGCTCAGGCTGCAGCGGGGGCAGCATGGGTGGCTGTGGGGGTGCAGGTGATGGCAGTGGGGGTGGCAGCAGCGGGGGTGGGGGCATGGGCGGCGGCGCGGCCGCCATTCAGCACAGAAGTTGGCCTGTGCAGGTCCGAATTAAGACTGTGGGTGCGTGATATAGGAGACCCGACAGTATTATTCCACACGGAAGGAGGGCTTTGCAGATAGGGGGCAAGACCCGCAGTACCATGGTATAGGAGACTCAACTGTACTTCAATTAAATGGATGAGCATTCAGGTTAGTCACCCCCTGCATAGGTGTCTAATACTGTCTAAGATACCCAAAATTATTTAAGTCATCCACACTGGCCTGGCAGGTATGGCACTGATGTAGTTTTGGAGTGCTTCAAATGAGAAGCTGTAAAGTATTGCAGATGATGTTACATACTTTCTAGTAGGCAAATAGAATCCACGATCCCCTATATGTACACAGTACCATTAGATATTTGAAGGTGGCATACTGTAACCCATCTGTGTGATAAGAAAGGCTGAATTTAAAAATGTTGTATTTCAGGTTGCTTAAGCTTGAAATTATTCACCTTGATTATCAAATGAATGGTACATATAGTGAGCATGTATGTTTATATCACAATCCATTAATGCTCATTAATACTGGCAAGTGTAAGAAATGGAAAGACTCCCTTTGTAAGGTAAATTATCTTTTATGCCATGCTCCATCAGTCAAAAATTTGTTCTGCAAGCAAGTCATGAGTAAATCACCCATACTCAGCAGTTATTGAAAAAAAATATCTCTAGTAGTTGCTATTTCCTAATGTAGTCTTTTGGGGGTTGTTTTTCTATTTAACCACAAAATTGTTCCAAGTGCAATTCGATAAAGGTTTGGGTGGTATATTTCAGTCACAGAGTCTAAAATCTCACACACAGACATATTGTGGAAACAGAACATTTGAGTTAGGGTTTGGGTATTTTTCTTGTCTACATCTGTATATTTCCCAAGATGTCAATTAATTTAAACTTGTCATTCATTCCATATGAAAGGAAAAAACAGGAAGAAGACTTGCAATAGGAGACTGAATGAAAAAATACGATTTTCATAATATAATGTTCAAATAAAGATATCTACATTATATCCCCGCTGCACTGCGACCCCTCCATTGCTACCTCGCTGATTTGCGAGGAAAATTTCTTGCAATTTTGCTTCAGCCATTTGTGAGGTTCCCCGGCTGATGCATGCGCAGTGCCTCTGCTCCACCAAGGGGTAGCGCTGGCACTTCCTGTGGGGCAAGATGGCCAGGGAGGGCCAGGGCTCACGCTGTCCCTTGTTACTCTAAGCCCAGCTAGGGACTAACCACCCCCAGGCGTGTGTTTCTGTTTCCATGGCTACAGGTGGGGAAGGAAAGTGCCCCAGGAAAGTGGGGCTGGCCACGGTGGTGGGGCAAGCACTGTAGGCTGGGACGGGGCAGAAGCGGGACACGCTCACTCCACTACCACAGCTGCTGACTGCCTGTGCCACACGGGGCCGGGCTGGCACTGGCACGACCACTGGGGCCGGAGGCATGTTGGTGGGGGAGCAGCAGCATGGGGTTTGGGCTGTGAGCACACGCGGTTGCAACAGCCCAGCCTTGGCTGCAGAACCAGCAGCATTGCTGAAGAGAAGCCCAGGGATTCTCGGGGGGAGGGGTCTCCCAAATCAGAGGGGGCTCAGAAACGGTTCCCTTTGCTACCCTGTGCTGAGAGAGCCCGTGGGGAGGAGCAGAAAAGTGTCTGCAGTGCTCCAGAGTGGCAGGGGGTAAAGTGATGGGCATGGCCTGCATGCCTTTTAATGACCTGCACATGTTTGTGAATTTGACGTTTTGTGAGGGTCCTGGCATGACACATAGCACATAACTGTACTGTGTAAATGTCCACATCAGAATTATACATCTGAAGCATTTTCTTATAGCTAGATTAGCAAAATCAGTATTTTCAGGACATGGTTCTTGTAATTTTAAAGGTGAAATAAATCACATTTTAAAAATGTGTTTCTCTCCATTGACTCCTAAAGTGTCTAAAATGACTAGTTCAGACAGAAATACTTAAGTTGGGTAAGATGAATCTCTAAACTCTGATAAATGCCTAAAAGGAACTGACCACAGAAATATTTATTGCCAATAATTATGACAGGAATTTAATTCAGAATATAACCTCAAGACTCTATTGTGCACAGAAAGAAAACAATATCCCTATTCTGAAATCACAGAATCACAGAATCACAGAATATTAAGAGTTGGAAGGGACCCACAAGGATCATCAAACTCTGTTACAATAATTTTGAGCTTCCAAATGACATGCAATAGAAGTAAATTATAGCTCTTTGTTAGCCTAGAGGGAGTAAAACCATCCATAACATCTTAGATGGAGCTCCTGGTTACCTAAGGTTTACATATTCTAGATTTCGTGGGTAAGGGTGCGATTTAATACAGTAAACAGCAAAACATGTCTATATAATTAAACTTCAGAAACCTTTAGAATATAAAATAAGATTATTTAAAAACATAGGATTGCTCTAATCAACGGGCCTTATGTAGGAAGAGAAAACCGAGAAAAGCAGACACCTCCCACCAGATGGGAAGTCTCATTGAAATATGGGCATACAAATAAATCACCTGCTTGATAATCATGGGTTTTCTCTTTGATTTATAGAGATGCCAATGAGATTAACCTCAATTTAGGAACCTAAATTATAGTGATCCTCCGCGTATTTGCTATCTGTAATTTAGGGGATCCAAATAGTCTCTGTTGATTTTCCAGTGAGTTGTGGGACCTGGCATGTGCGCAGAATGCATAGAACCTACTGTGAATCCAGTCTGCTCATGAATATATAAATTGGTCCCACCTGGGAGCCACCGTGGTGCAGCTGGGATGCGTTTAATGTAAATGTGTGGTTTTGCACAGCTGGAATTGTCCTCCGCTGGGCTACAAGACAGGGTGACGGGGCTTCTGTTGTGTATCTCTGTGTGTGAGAGTGGGAGGCACCTTTCCCCATCCCGCGGGACTGCCGGGCTGGTGCCCAGCCACGCCGAGCCGAGCTGGGGCAATGTGGGCAGGCACCCGCATCATGCTGAGCCGGGATGTGTTGGAAGGAGCTGGAGCCAGGGAAGCTGCTGAAGAGGTTACAGGTGAAAGCAATGGGGGCCCTCAGGGTGCTTGCAAGGTTGGCATCGTTCTCTGCCAGGCTGCAGGAGGCTGCTGGCATTGTGTGTGTCTGTGTGGGAGTGGGAGGCACCTTCCCCTCCTAACCCCTGCTTGCCCTTTGTGGCTGAGGTGCCAACGGGAACGGTGGCCCCACGGCTACCGCCTCCCGCGCCCACGAGGCAGTCCTCTCGCTCCCTGCACACTCCTCCAGCACTGCTGCCCTGTCCCCCATGNGAGCCGGGGCAATGTGGGCAGGCACCCGCATCATGCCGAGCCGGGATGTGTTGGAAGGAGCTGGAGCCAGGGAAGCTGCTGAAGAGGTTACAGGTGAAAGCAATGGGGGCCCTCAGGGTGCTTGCAAGGGTGGCATCGTTCTCTGCCAGGCTGCAGGAGGCTGCTGGCATTGTGTGTGTCTGTGTGGGAGTGGGAGGCACCTTCCCCTCCTAACCCCTGCTTGCCCTTTGTGGCTGAGGTGCCAACGGGAACGGTGGCCCCACGGCTACCGCCTCCTGCGCCAACGAGGCAGTCCTCTCGCTCCCTGCACACTCCTCCGGCACTGCTGCCCTGTCCCCCATGTCCAGCGCTGGCCCATAAGTGGTAGCCAGGTTCGCAGACTGAAATACCTTCAAAGAAATAAAACCAAACCCCCAAACATGCCAGCCGCCAGTTCCCAATCAGAGCTGTACAAGTTTATGTGAGTGTGAGACAGGTCCTGATGCTGTGCAGGGAGCAGGGCGTGCGGGCCCGACGGGGCGTATAGTCGAGTTGCTGTTCCCCCAGCTCGGAGTATGCGTCGCAGCCTGTGCCTCATCCCACAACGGGCCCCAGTGTGGGGGGGAGCTGCCCTCCCTCCCTGCCTGCTAGACATGTGGCCGTTTTCTGTCTGCCCACACAAAGCTCTTCCAGGGAAGCACAGTAGATACATAACTTTCACAATATAATAAAACTTGCAAGAACAGGGAACCTTCTAACAGAAACTCTAGAGAGCGTTGCCACAGCCTGTCCCTGTCTGCTGCTGTCCCGCCTCCCTCTGTCTCCCATTGGCCGCCCAGGCGCTGCTGTGCCGTGTCATTGGTTCTGGCAGCTGCTCTCCTGCTGCTCCCAGCTCCATGATGCACTGCAGCTCTCTGAAGTGCTGGCTACAGAACTGCCCATTGCCTGTTACTGTGCACTGCCATAGCCCCGATCTGAAATAGTTTTTGGGACTGCACCTCCGACCCTCAGCCAGGGTTGGCTGGGGGAAACCTCCCATGGCTCCTGGCACACACAGGCATTTCCCAAGGGCTTCCTCCCGCCCTGGGAAAGGCTTTGCTGTGCCAGTCCCAGTGGAGACTCGGGAAGTGCAGTCACCACCACCCTCCTCCTCTGTGCCCACAGTCAGGCAGGTCCCACGGCTGGGGCCCAGTGGAGCCCAGGGTCTGTGCTCACTCTGACCCTGGCCCACGCCCCGCTGCCAAATGGAGCAGCCGCCTACCCCCTGCACCGGAGCACAGCCATGTTGGGCAGCACCCAGGAAATCGAGACAAGCCCCAGGACCATCCTCCAGACCTTATTAGTGAGGGGATGTGGCTACAGGTGTGGAGTACTTGAATACTTAGTGGGTTCGTTATCCTTGCGGATTCCGGGACTCGTGAAGAGGGCCAGACCCAACAGCCCACGAGTANTTCTGGCAGCTGCTCTCCTGCTGCTCCCAGCTCCATGATGCACTGCAGCTCTCTGAAGTGCTGGCTACAGAACTGCCCATTGCCTGTTACTGTGCACTGCCATAGCCCCGATCTGAAATAGTTTTTGGGACTGCACCTCCGACCCTCAGCCAGGGTTGGCTGGGGGAAACCTCCCATGGCTCCTGGCACACACAGGCATTTCCCAAGGGCTTCCTCCCGCCCTGGGAAAGGCTTTGCTGTGCCAGTCCCAGTGGAGACTCGGGAAGTGCAGTCACCACCACCCTCCTCCTCTGTGCCCACAGTCAGGCAGGTCCCACGGCTGGGGCCCAGTGGAGCCCAGGGTCTGTGCTCACTCTGACCCTGGCCCACGCCCCGCTGCCAAATGGAGCAGCCGCCTACCCCCTGCACCGGAGCACAGCCATGTTGGGCAGCACCCAGGAAATCGAGACAAGCCCCAGGACCATCCTCCAGACCTTATTAGTGAGGGGATGTGGCTACAGGTGTGGAGTACTTGAATACTTAGTGGGTTCGTTATCCTTGCGGATTCCAGGACTCGTGAAGAGGGCCAGACCCAACAGCCCACGAGTAACAGGGGACTACTGTAGTAGAAATCCCAACAATGAAGTGTAGAAAAGTGCTAATAATATTATTCATCTGACATTGTAAATCTGCTTTACTTTCTTGCAGATCTATCCATGTTATCATTTACCTCACAAATAGTTTACACCATGCCATACTCTTTGACAGCTCTGTGTATAAACAATTAAAGAGATATATTTTTTGTGATTAAGGGCAACTTTTGAAATAACAGATCATTTGTACAGCTGTTGTAGGTGAATTTCTTTGTTGTTTTTATGCAAATTCCTGACCTTTCTTTGTGCAGTTCTGAACAACGAAGGGATTAATTGTTCATTGCATTACAAATTGTGAATCCTTAGCACTTTTAAAAATCACAGACCATTTTCTTTGCTCCTTAAAATTAGATGTTTACTTTTAACTCCATTTTCCAAAATGGTGGCTATACAAAACATTTTTATATAACACATTTATGTGTCTGGACCCTTGGAGAAAAATAAACATTAGAATTCTTCTGAAATGAGATTACAGAACACATAATCTTTAAAAAATGTGTTTGCTATGGCAGGAAAACCATATCTTTGGTTATGTTTAGCTGACTTTAGGGAACTGTCTCATTATGGCCTCAAGCTACGCCAGGGGAGGTTTAATCTTAACGTTAGGAAGCGGTTTTTCACAGAGAGAGTAATTGCATTTTGGAATGGGCTGCCCAGGGAGGTGGTGGAGTCGCCATCCCTGGAGGTGTTTAAGAGAAGATTGGACGAGGAGCTTAGTGACATGGTCTAGCTGGGGGGTGTAGGGCTGGATGACCCTGGGCCCCTTCCGGCTCGGAGTGGCCTGCTAGACTGTGAGGGATCTAGGCTGGTGTTACGCTCTGGGATGTGCTCTTGGTCACTGTACGGGTGTTAGGTGGTGAGTTGGACTAGATGATCCTTGTGGGTCCCTTCCAACTCATAATATTCTGTGTGTGATTCTGTGTGTGATTAAAAAAACCCAAAAATTAAACTAAGTCTTTCAATGAACTTTACATGTTTGACAGTTATTTTTCCCTTCTCTCTTAAAATGCAACAAAAAAAACCCAACTAAAAAGCCCCCAAGCAGATATGTTCTATGTTCTTTATAATACCAATGTACATTCATTAATCCATAGTCATAAATTATAATGAATTGTAAAATTAGAATTAGAGAGAGGAAAAGCTGCAACCAAAATGGCACAGAACTAACTGTTACGCACAGACTGAAAGTCTTCCTTAACTGGAGGGGCGGGTGGGGGGGGAAGAAGAAAAGTAATTTTTCTAGAACGGTCTAATCAAGACATAGTGTCAGCAGATTTATGTTGATGGATGTCTAATTCTTTTACTAAAAATCTTCTGCCTTCACCTTGCATACCAAAAGAGTTTGTGCCATATTACTGCTGCTTGCTCTGCATAAGTGACTGGAAACTGTGGGCTGAGTCTTCAGTACAAGTGGGACGTAGTAAAAGTAGTAATTATGTGATTAGCAGCATGTCATAAATGTGAAATTCTAGTGCTGTCATGTGAAAATGCAACTGTTTGCAGATGTATTATAGGTCCTTTGCATCAAATTGGTTCAGTCAGAAGTTTTGAAGTTTTAGTTGAAAACAAAATTAGTATTTAAGAAGTATCTTGGGATGTTAAGGTAATGGTATATTTAGTATGGCAAGGAAGTACAGAGCTAAAGAAGTGTATAGTTGTTTGGAATGTAAGACAATAAATGCATTAGAAAAATGTATAAATATTTTAAATACATTCAATTAAGCTGCCCCAAATTTTGCAATATTTGCAGAGCAGTTTACTGAATGTTATGCTTTTACTATGATTGTCTTTTATTTTGGACATGTATGTATAAAATGCAATTGAAGATGATAGAGCACAATGTTAAATTTGTAACCTGACTCTGTTTGACAAAATTTGTTTCTAAGAAATCCGAATCTTGAAAATGTCACCGTGCACAAATAAATATGCCTGTTTTTATGTGTTGCAGAGGTGACTCTTTTAAGTCGATATGGTAACACAGTTAGAGGGTTAGCTTGCATATGTTAAACCTGACTTTACACAGCTTTCCCAAAGGCCAAGAATCTTAAGACTGATATTTGTAATTTCTTCTTTTCTTAAGTCAGACTACCTATACTATAATGGAATGAAAAATAACATCATCAACACTTCATAATTTCAAGGTTTTCTGATCTCCTTTGATAGGAAACATAATGAAAGAATTCTCCCTCAAAAAGAAAAAATAAAGATGAAAAGTCTATTTGGAGAGCTGTGTGGTTCAGGATTTAACTAGAGTAATAGGCATGAACTGCAAATGCGTCTGGATGCTGTTTAATATCATGATCAATAAGAAAATAAATTCTTAGTTGAAAGAAATATTCCTGTTCAGCTCTCTTGAATCACACATATTTGAAGACCTATCTTGAATCACACACATTAGGAATGGTTTAGCATCTAAAATGTTAACCAAGGATAAACCATAAATCTGTGTTATACAACCTAAGAGTAATTCGTATTTCTTTGATCCACCTGTACATTCTAGATTGCTTCTGGATTCATCTTACATATCCAGCTGCACTGTCTATGGGTAGATAGTTTGTGTTAATTGAGATTCAATCCAGTTTCTCCCATTTTCATGTATAATCTGTGCAAATCATGTATTCTCTGTTCTTAAAAACCCATTCCCTCACTCTGTGAATATGTATGGATCGTATTACATACTTAACATATGTAGGATTTATGAGAAGTTACACTAATATATGTTGAGGAAGATGTGAAAGGGATACATGACAGAAAGGTTAAAAGATATTCCAAAGTCAAGTTTGAGTAGAGACTCCTGAAGCATGAAGAATGCATGTGATTCAAGGAACATGAGCTGGAGGACTCAAGGTATATGCTTGCAAGCGGAAAAAAAGTTTATTTTTGGCCCAAGAGCCAAGGAAAGAGGAACAACAATGTCCCTGCTTTGTCAGGTGCCAAAAGAGAGAACCAGCCAGATTTGCCACCTTTTTTTAACCCCTTGTCTCATGCATATGCAAATCACCCCATGAATATTCATCCTTTCAACATTATGTCATAGGCTTGCACTTTGCCAGAAGTCCTTCAACCAAGTAGCTCCAATGTTGCTCATTCTTTTCCCCTTGTTGTGGCTAGCGCTCACTTTTGTTTACCTTTGAGGACTGCGGGACAGCATTTTTCACCCTTAATTAATATTCAGCCTGAACTCTCAGGCTGAAGAATGAACCTCTTGAATGATTTTGAAGTCTACTAATCCTTCTAAAATTCACTAAAAAATCACTGAATTTTCACTAAAATCCTTAAACCCCTAAGCCTCTACCTAACTGACTAAAATTTGATATTTTCTGAATCCCCAAATCACATGTACTAGAATTTTCATTCAGTAATTTCAAACTCCTTAGAGAGACAAATACTTCAGACATTAATGCATCGATAAATATGTATTTTGGATAACTGATATCAGACTTTCTAAGATGGACAGGTTAAATGCAGAAACTTTGCTGAGAACATATTTCTCTAACATTTATTTTAATGTATTTTGGATGAGGGCTGAAGTGTCAAAATTCTTTTTCATAAGAGATGTTAGAAAATATTTAAGCAAGAAATTCTTTTTGTGCTCAGCTGAGTTAATTTTTGACACAATGAACCTTTGCTGTATAAATCACTTTTATCAAGGTCTCAACAATTCTCTTGAGTAATATACAGTCAAAAAATGGGCAATTGTTTATCATTCAAAGTAATGAAGAGGAACTTGTCAATAGTTACATCCATAAGTTACATCCTACATCTTTTTAATTCATGCAATTTTTGATCTGCCAATAAAGTACATAGCCAAACCTGTCCAATATGTTACATAACAAAAGAAATACAATTGAATTTGAGTCCTGATCACTGTATTTTAGACCATAAATAAGATCATATAAGGAGGGAAGGTTTTATTTATTAAGCAAAGGTATTTTTACTTTATAGTTTATGGTTCAAGATTGAGTTTTGAATGCTTACATGAAAATGTAAGACCTGGAAAGAAATTGTGTCTGTGCCTTCTTACTACTTACTCTTTTACACATCTTTTCACAGAATCACAGAATCACAGAATATTATGAGTTGGAAGGGACCCACAAGGATCATCTAGTCCAACTCACCATCTAACACCCGTACAGAGACCGAGAGCACATCCCAGAGCGTAACACCAACCTAGATCCCTCACAGTCTAGCAGGCCACTCCGAGCCGGAAGGGGCCCAGCGTCATCCAGCCCTACACCCCCCAGCTAGACCATGTCACTAAGCTCCTCGTCCAGTTTTCCTCCTGAGTTTTACCCATGTTTCATCCTACTCTCTCCTACAGCTTTCTGTCCCATTCACATGATCATTTTCTTCCTTCTAATATGTGATACTGATTTCTATTTCCCTTCTTTTTCTAGTTTTCTTCTTATCGTTGCATTCTACGTAATCTCTGGGAACCTAATTTTTCTTTCCGATTCTTTTTATCATGGGTTGCAATGACATGTAACATTTAGCTGTATCTCATAGTTTTCTTTTTCCTCTCAGTACATTTCCTTCAACTTTCTCTTGTTTGTATACATACACATCATCAAGAAGTCCTGTTTACATTATATTGGAAATTATTATATTACAGCCCTCTATTCTTTAAAAGACTTTTTGTCCCATTATAAACATTGGGAAATTATTTCTATGAAGGTGAATTCTTAGTAGTCTTGACACACAAAAAAGAAAATCATCACTAATTATACAATCATAAAGGCATTTTTTTTACACTGTCCAGAGGTAAATGACCCATGCTGCACAACACATTGCATAATTTCCCTGCCACAAAGATTATACATGTGTAAAACCCTGTATCTATATCTATAGCTATAGCTATAGCTATAAAACTCCAAAGGATATAAAACATATTATTGCTGTCTCAGATCATCTTACTCATGCTACCACATTTTGGGCAGGCCCCCTATTGTCCTGAGAATAATCCTAGCATTTTGCAATTTTAAAAAGTAAATTATGGGAAGAGGAGTTATGTAGAGCTGATGTCATTAAGTTCAACAATTACAAATGTAAATGAAGATTCAAATGTATTGAAGGTATTCAATATAAGAGGACCTTCTCTAGTAAAACTTCCACAAAGTTCTTTATTGTCATCTTTTCACATATTATTTCTTCTTAATTGGTATTTTGATCCACAATTTCCTTTGGCCTAAGGACTCATAAAAGTTTTACTTTGTGAATTTATGATGCTGTATGCCCTGTAATCTCATGTTTAATTTTACATTTGTCCTCATCAATAACCTTGCAGCTGATGCCCAAGCTGTGATAAGGGAATTTCATAGAACACGATCTCCACATTGCTGCAAATGTGTCATTAAACATCAAAAAATGAAAGGCTCATTGAGCTAGAGAGAGTATGAGTGCCAGTGTGAGAAGGAATATGACTTTTTAATCTATTAATCTGGGAATTCATTTTACAAAATTTCTAGGATTTGGCTCTGCATAAGATGTTTTATAGATTACATTTTGTAGTTTATGACTCTAACATTAAAAATATATTAAGCAAAATAACTACCTGTGACGGGTTTCTCCTAGCTGAGTGCCAAGGGCCAGAATGGTCGCTCAGCCCCAAATAATAAGATGATTTCCTTCTCAGTAATGAAAAGTTCAATGTGGCAAATCTCCATAACGCCTCCATAAAAATGTACACAACTGGAATTGCTCTATTTTCTAAGAATTTGGAGTTCTTTCACACTTCTTGTATGTTCTTTTATACCATGTTCATCTGTGCACCTGGCAAATTAATTTGTCATTCTTCCTGAATCTGAGATCTTTTCCTTTTGTTTCTATTAATGGTGTCAAAGTTGCAGCAATGACTTTTTAAAAAATTTCTTTTGTCCATTCTTATTAAGGATTTAGATTTAGTTGTCTCTTCTGTTTTCTTCATTCTATCCTATCATTTACCTAGTGAAGATTTCTTTTACTTTACACACATATTTTACTCTTTTGTTTCAATAATTTAGATTTTTTTGGGTAATTTAGATTTGGTTCTGATGGGTGGCAAACACTTCTAATGTGATGCCAGTGTAGTATCTTTAGATGCCTTGAGGTTTTTTTCCTAATATTTTTGGGATTTTAATTTGACCATATAGTTTCACTCATAAACTTTCTTGTTAGGCTTTTCCCATGAAATTATGAAACTATGTTTACATTCCTTCTGAGATAAAACAGAGAGCCCAGACAACCTGGAGAACCTCCAGGTGGGCAGATTCAGGAGAGAGTACAGGGGTGAGACCAACTCTGGTTGGATGCACCAGGACATGTAAGAATTGATGAATATTATAAACGAGGTGTGATAAGGGTGGTCAGGGTGTATCTTTGAGGCCCGTCATTGGATCTGGATACTTCCATTGAAGATCTGCACCTTTTCTTTTACTTCTACTAATTTGTTTGGAAGGGGCTTTTCCTCTGTTTTTAGGCATCACTTTAATAATATGTTTCACTTGACTTTGATTAAAAGTGATCATATTATATAACTTTCTCCCTAATAATACATTAGTCCATTGCAAAGTCTTTTACGAAAATATTTTCTCTATCTGCCACAAAGTGCTGATGAATACCAAGACTAATGGATGCTCCTTTATATGACCTATGAGATTCTAAGAGATGTCAACACAAATCGGATAAAAAGGTGATTTGTGCAATAATTTCCTGAGATTTACTCAGCATGGTATAAATTTTGAAGTCATATAATAGAGTATTTGCATCTATATTGGTGTTTTTTCCTTTTCTTTGCAGTTGTGTGAAATTCGCCAGCAGCACTAAATGGATGCTCCTTGGTTCAAGTTGTTATGATACACATCTGAATATCTTGTATAGCTTCAGTTATGTCAACTTTTACTCTTGTGCTTTGTTTTCTAAAATGTGGTAAAACTTGTTTACCAATTTAACTTCGATGACATTAATGCTTGCAATAACAATGACTATTTCATAGAAAAAAAAATCAGTTGCAGGCCATGTGCACGTTAATTTCAAATGAAATAAAGCTGTAGTAGTCACGATGGTTTCAGAAACCACTGTTTCAAAAAGCAGAAATTATTTAAAAATATGTCAACAATGTAAGATAAGCAGCTAAAGGCTTTTAAACCCTAATACAACTCAAATATTTTGATATGAAAACCTTTGCTATCAAATTTAATAATGAACGTTGAATAGGCTTATGATGCAGGAAATGTACAATATATGAAATTTTCATCTCATTTCAGTCAGTTGCCTTGAACTAAAAAATAAAAATGTAAATCGAGTAAGATGAACTCACTACTTATTCGTAACATTAAAATGAGCTGGGTATGATAAGTTTGATCATAATCTTTTCAATAAATATGCTTACATAAAAACTCATAAAGCCCTAAAGATGAGCTTATATTTCCAGAATTCCAAGACCAGTTTCTTAAACTGAATAGTAAGATATCAAACAGGGATGACAGGGATATATCTGGTGTGGCTACAATACAGAAAAGCCATATTTTTGGCCTGAGAGTGGGTCTAATGGACCAAACCTAAGTCTTAGCATTGGAAGAGTTACAAGATATTTTTATGGAAACTGCAGGAGGTCTCGGAAAACAGAAATTGTTTCTGCATGGCCTTTTCTTAAGACTATCTGTATATTTCTTGAAACATTGTGTTGAGTACAGACAGTAAAGGAATCATTTTAGGAACAGCAGTAAGGTCTCAGGAAATGTGGTTATTTAAAATACATATAAAAATAATTTTTTTAATGTTTTAAACATCTTGGTCATGGGATACTGTGTTTTAAAAACTTTTAAAATACTTTTAAAAAAGTTTAAATAAAAAACTATAAGTACTTAAAAATATAAGTTAAAAGTTGCATTGGTATGCATCCTTGCCATTTATAAAATTCTATAGTGACAGTCCTTTTGAAAAAGAAAAATAGGTAAAACAAAATATTAACTAATATTATTTTACTCAATGGCTGTCTTTCTTTCCATTCCTTAAGCAACCCTCAGGAGATCACCCCTTTTCATAGTTCATAATCTTATGTTTATTATTTATCTCTCTCTTTCTATCTTCAGTATTCCATTCCTGCAGTCCCTCTTTACCACTAAAGGTAAGGTCACTGTATTTAAATTCCTTCTACTTATTTTCTCCTTTGAAACTCCATAATCCACAATAATCCACCCCTTTTCCTGCTCCTTTCTCTAGTGTTTCACTTTAAATCTCTTTGGCCATATTTTAGTTTATTAATGTTAAGGCATGAAGGGAAACTATTCTTCAAAATAAAATATTTTTTAGGCTGAAAAGTAAGAAATAATAATAATATTCATAGGATCTTGTCATGTCTGAAGCCTGTCTGAGGGTGATTTTTTGCATTAGGTGAACTAATTTAGATAGTAACAGGAAAAGGAAAAATAGTTTAATTCTTCCTTTTTCTATTCATTAAGGGACTCAAATAGTTCAGAAACACAGGTGTGATGCTGACAACTAAACTTTAGTGAGATGAATATGGCATAAATGTCGACTTTTATCCTAAAGTTCAAATTTAAGCACAATACAGGGGTTATATTTAATAATTAAATTTGTTAAATTTGACAGCAGATCTCTTGACTCAGAGCAGCTTCTGATTTCAGTCATTTACAGTAATGAAAACTGACAATCATAAAATCAACCTCTAGAAATGTTCATACAGTAAGATAATGACAACTGGATATTTCCATGTAAGGACTTGTTACAAGTCCTTACTCATGCTTCTATGATTTATAGTCAGTGTTGCTCTGTCCTTGATATGGATTTTTTTTTCCTTCTTGATTTTTTTTGTAAATAAAATGGCTGATTAACATCTATCATGAAACAAATCACATATTTAGAGTTCTATATTAATCTGAAGTATTTTGGAAATCCTATAACTCACATATATCACATAATTGAAATATCATGTTCAACAGGTACTTAATAACTTTAGTAATTTTTTTTTTATTACCTATACTTAATATAAAATAGTTTAACTTGAAAACTGCCATGCAAATTTCAGAGTCTCTGAATTCGAAATTAAGTAGGCAAATAAAATCTGCCTACTTAAGCGTTGTTGGTTTTTGGGTTTTTTTATTCTCTAACATCCTAAGATGTTGTGTCTGTATCACATATTTTGCGAAGTTTAATGAACTCAGGAAGAGCACACACAAAAAATGAAAAATTGGCTAATGTCAGATAGGAATACTACAATTCTGTATGACTCAGAGAAAAACATAATTACAAATATAAATAATAATTACACTGAAGAATGTCTGCATATCTTTCAGAAGTTTTATTGAAATACGGTAACTACTAGTGTAATGTATTTCTCAACGTAAATATTTGATCTTCAATTATGATGTTGTTTATTTGGCAAATTTCTCTGTCCCTTCCGTATGTATTATGCTTAGTAAATGCCTGGAAAGACCTACGGTCCGTAGGAGAATAGTTCGCAAATAAACCGTATTTTCAAAGTAAAAAGTTGTGAAACCAGTGTAACTTGAGTTGGAGACTTTCTTGTAGCTCTGTCCTCACCTCATTTCATTTGTTGCCACATGAATTGTCTTAACTTTGCATTTTATTACCTTTGTCCTTCATAACCTTTATCTCCATAAAGAAGAACATTCTTAGTTAATAAGGAATAAAAATTGAATACAGTCCCTGTGAGTTCCTGATCATCTTCCTGATCATCCTGGGCATAGGCCTACATATAAATGTGGATTTAATACTGCTGCAGTTCACTGAATATCTGAAAAGATAAATGTTCCCTACGTAGACTACTCTGATGACTTTGGCATTGCTGGACATCCATTTCCCCAGTAGTGATATTCACTGAGGATACAAAAGAAGGATTAAATGTTGTAATTGTACTTTGACAAGAACATATGACTTCTGGGATGGATTAATACTCCTGAAGAGGATTTTACTACTATGTCTGACAATACTGCCTCATGAACTTTTATTTTGAGTGCCTTTTTTCTTTTGCAGTAAAATGATGCATGAAGTGCTCTGAACAAACATTTATCTCTATTCTAAAGAAAACATACCACAAGTTCATGAAAGGTTAACTCCAGGTTTTTCCACTGCTCAGCAGAATTTGGTCTTCTCATCTGACCTTACAACAGGTCATAAATTCTCCTTTTACCCTGAGTGACCTCTTCTTCTGCCTATAATCACAGAATCACAGAATATTATGAGTTGGAAGGGACCCACAAGGATCATCTAGTCCAACTCACCATCTAACACCCGTAAAGAGACCGAGAGCACATCGCAGAGCATAACACCAACCTAGATCCCTCACAGTCTAGCAGGCCACTCCGAGACGGAGGGGGCACAACGTCATCCAGCCCTACACCTCCCGGCTAGACCATGTCACTAATAATCTTGGATAACTGAAATTTAGGGGGGGGTTTCCCTGCCGTATAAGTCTGAATTGCAGAAATACATAATAGTCTCCATTTAGATAGTTTGCCAATCTATAGGTAAGCAAAGTTTTTCTGGGAATAGTAATATTTTTTCTTCTGAACTTTTCCAGGTAGCCAGATTCATATCTTCCAGAATAGCTACACAGACCCAGTGATCTGCTTGGGGGGATTTCAACAGGATCCTTATTTAGATGGATTTTTGTAACAGAACTGTTTAGAATCTTAGTTAGAAAAGTACTCCAAGGTTACCAAAAAGCCTTTAAAACAACATGAACAAAACCCAAACAAACAACGAACTAAAATAAAAATAACTACACGATCCCTCCCTTTCTTTCACTCCCCCCTCCCATTTTCTCTGTATGTGAATTTGAGGTAACAATGAAATAAAGGCTTTGCAAAAATTTGGTGTGCAAACTTTAAAGCCTTTAATATAAGTAATATTCCTAGTTAAAGTAGTGGCTTTGCAACTGAGGTGTTACAACAGGTAATAGTGCATATCTTGAAAGCACCGTTTCTCTCCAATTAAGTTCAGATTGACCTCAGTCACTTTGCATAATATTTTTCATTTCTATATTGCTAATTTCAACTGAATTTGTGGGAGGCATTGTTCTATTATTTAAATACTGAATTTAATTGGGATGAATTTGAGATTTATTATATCTATTATCTATTTTATCTCAACACTAATCCCATAGCTTTCTGTGTCTCATTGGAGAAACAATATTGTAGCATTTCGTAAACTTTGTTGCAGTTTGAATAGTGTGCCAGGATAAAAGATAATACAATTACCCAGTGAGACTAATACACTTCAAAATTGTTAGAAATTGAGTTCTACAAATATCAAAAACATACCAGGAAAGCACTCTATAGTGTTTACTGATTACTGTCTATGATTGTTTTCTTCTGCATATACCTACATCATTATACCTTAAATGCTGCTCCACAACTGTCTTTTAGCAATATGAGGGTTTCAAACTATTCCAAATTTGGGAATTTCTTAGACAATCAGCACTTACCTGATATTTTGTAATAAAACTTGCTGACTTTGTGTCAGCAGTTGTAAGTAACTTCCTGGATAAACCTTACCCTCCACTCTAAAACACCATACGAAGAAACAGTATTCAGTGTTGGTGTTGCCTCACCTGCAGTACGGTGTACAGTTCTGGGCCCTACAATTTAAGAAGGATGTGAAAGTCCTTGAATTTATGCAAAGGGCAACAAAGCTCATGAAAGGCATGTCCTGTGAAGAGCGGCTGGGAACTTTTGTCTAGTCTGAAGAACAGGATGCTGAGGAGCAACTTCATTACTCTCTGCAGTTTCCTGAGGTGGGAAAGCGGAGAGGGAGGTGCTGATCTCTTCTTTCTGGTATCTTCTGATAGTATGTGAGGAATGGCTCAAAGCAGNCAGATGGGTGTAGACCTCTTTTTCCAGGTTGACAACACCAGAGCGAGAGGGCACGGCCTCAAGCTAGGCCAGGGGAGGTTTAATCTTAACGTTAGGAAGAGGTTTTTCACAGAGAGAGTAATTGCATATTGGAATGGGCTGCCCAGGGAGGTGGTGGAGTCGCCATCCCTGGAGGTGTTTAACAGAAGACTGGACCAGGAGCTTAGTGACGTGGTCTAGCTGGGGGATGTAGGGCTGGATGACCCTGGGCCCCTTCTGGCTCGAAGTGGCCTGCTAGGCTGTGAGGCATCTAGGTTGGTGTTACGCTCTGGGATGTGCTCTCGGTCTCTGTACAGGTGTTAGGTGGTGAGTTGGACTAGATGATCCTTGTGGGTCCCTTCCAACTCATAATATTCTGTGATTCTGTGATTCTGTGATTTATGTTGTGGTTTAACCCATCAGGCAGATAAACACCATACAGCTGTTCACTCACTCCACTCCAGTGAGATGAGGAGAGAATCAGAAAAAAAGTTAAAACTTCTGGGTTGAGACAAAGGCAGATTAATAAGACAGAAAAGAAATCGAAAATAATAATAATGATAAAAGAGTATACAAACCAAGTGATGAATAATGCACTTGCTCATCACCTGCTGACCAAGGCCCAGCCAGACCCCAAGCAGCAGGCTTCCACCCTCCACCCAACTCCCCCTCACAAGTTTGTATACTGAGTGTGACATGTCTTATGATATGGAATATCTCTTTGGTCAATTTGAGTCAGCTTCTTGTGCAGCCACCCCACTGGCAGGGTAGCATATGTAAAGCTGAGAAGTTCTTGACTTAGTGTAAGCATTGATCAGCAATTAAAACTAAATTTGAACAGCAGTTAAAATGAGTTGAGGCAGAATCTCAAGGTTCAGTATACAGTGCTATAAGTTCTGTAGCATGAACTTCAAGTTCCCATTCTTTGAACCGTCTAGAAGGCTGAAGTTCCCATGTGCTTGGTTAAAGACAATCACAAGGGACAAAAGAATTGTTACTATTTGCACACTCCTGTGCGTGTCATAGTCACCGCAGAACTTTTTTACATGACCACACACATTTTATTTGCTAGCCTGATGAAGTATTAAGATTTATGTTTCACAGTATTTCCTTCTCCATACAAGCATACATCGTGGAGGATTACCCCAAAATAACATAGTTTGGAAAGTCTTTCAGTCAAAAAAAGCCTTGCTTTTTGTACATTGCAAGAAATAGGAAAAAGTATATATCTTCCCCTCATTGCATATTCTCCTATAAGAGAGTCTATCAACCTCTTTTTACCGCTTTTTCTTGTTTTTAAGTCTCTTATATGTCATGAACTAATTTTTTATTCTAGTATTTCTTTTTACATCTGTATTGGGTCTGTTTGAGCCCATAGTAAGTAATATTCCTAGTTAAAGTAGTGGCTTTGCAACTGAGGTGTTACAACAGGTAATAGTGCATATCTTGAAAGCACCGTTTCTCTCCAATTAAGTTCAGATTGACCTCAGTCACTTTGCATAATATTTTTCATTTCTATATTGCTAATTTCAACTGAATTTGTGGGAGGCATTGTTCTATTATTTAAATATTGAATTTAATTGGGATGAATTTGAGATTTATTATATCTATTATCTATTTTATCTCAACACTAATCCCATAGCTTTCTGTGTCTCATTGGAGAAACAATATTGTAGCATTTCGTAAACTTTGTTGCAGTTTGAATAGTGTGCCAGGATAAAAGATAATACAATTACCCAGTGAGACTAATACACTTCAAAATTGTTAGAAATTGAGTTCTACAAATATCAAAAACATACCAGGAAAGCACTCTATAGTGTTTACTGATTACTGTCTATGATTGTTTTCTTCTGCATATACCTACATCATTATACCTTAAATGCTGCTCCACAACTGTCTTTTAGCAATATGAGGGTTTCAAACTATTCCAAATTTGGGAATTTCTTAGACAATCAGCACTTACCTGATATTTTGTAATAAAACTTGCTGACTTTGTGTCAGCAGTTGTAAGTAACTTCCTGGATAAACCTTACCCTCCACTCTAAAACACCATACGAAGAAACAGTATTCAGTGTTGGTGTTGCCTCACCTGCAGTACGGTGTACAGTTCTGGGCCCTACAATTTAAGAAGGATGTGAAAGTCCTTGAATTTATGCAAAGGGCAACAAAGCTCATGAAAGGCATGTCCTGTGAAGAGCGGCTGGGAACTTTTGTCTAGTCTGAAGAACAGGATGCTGAGGAGCAACTTCATTACTCTCTGCAGTTTCCTGAGGTGGGAAAGCGGAGAGGGAGGTGCTGATCTCTTCTTTCTGGTATCTTCTGATAGTATGTGAGGAATGGCTCAAAGCAGAAGCAGGGAAGGCTTAGGCTGGACATTAGAAAGCATTTTTTTACTGAAAGGATGGTTAAACACTGAAACATGGTTTCTAGAGAGATGGTCAATACCCCAAGCCCGCCAGTGCTTAAGACATGTTTGGACATGCACTTTTTTAAGGGACCTTGACAGGCTGGAGAGATGGGCAGGCTCCAACAGTATGAGGTTTAACAAGACTAAGTGCCGGGTTCTTCACTTCGGTCATAACAATCCCATGCACCGCTATCGGCTGGGAGAGGAGTGGCTCAAGACTAGTGAAGTGGAGAGAGACTTAGGTGTACTGATTGATAGGAAACTCAATATGAGCC
>WEKX01017322.1:0-20048 GCA_013390025.1 Pitta sordida
GGTGCAGGGAATTGCTGGACTGTCTGGAATACAACTTCAGCGGTGTCCTGGGGGGCATCAGGCCCAGGATCACTGGCCAGGCCAGGGAGGGGATGGTCCTGCTCTGCTCTGACTTGGGGTGGCCTCACCTCCGAGATCGGGGCACTTTGGGCACCACAACCTGGGAAAGATACTGAGCCACTGGAGAGTGTCCAAAGGAGGGAACAAAGATGGGGAAGGGTCTTGAGGGGCAGCATGTGAGGAGCAGCTGAGGGCGCTTGGTGTGTTCAGGTGGAGAAGAGGAGCCTGAGGGGAGTTGTCACCTCATTGCAGTGACACCTTCCTGAGGAGGGGCAGGCCCTGATCCCTGATTTATGCATTTTTGAAACGGTTTCTCTCCTCATGTGTTGGGTTAGGTGCCACACTCATATATATGTGTACACAATGATTAGCAATAAAAAATAACAGCATAACAGTAACATATAATACCAAGCAGTGAGTGGAGGAGTTCAGCAGACTGGTCAGTGACTCCCTTCACTTCCACTCCTGCTTAACATGGTTCTTCAGGTAAGTTCAGCATTAACAAATACAAACATTCTCCCACACACTGGGGGCTTTGTAAACAGGACATCATTGTTGGAGTTGTTTTACCCCATTCCAGGCAGAGCATCCTGCTTCAGGACCCCCACCCTGCCTTCTCTTCACTTCCCCACCCCTTTCTCATCATTCCATGGATCCACAGCTCAGTTTTGAAGTGTCCCTACCCGTGTTTGATTTCCACATGTCAGTTTGGAAGTCCAAAGCCCCCCACACACTTTTCCTCCCCCTCCCATCCCTTTCCCATTGACTCCCAAATTCCAGCTCCTTCAGTGCTTGGGTTGGGGCTGCCACCCCTCTCCCATTAAATTACGGTGTCACTCAGTTCTCTGCGTCCCACCCCTCTGCCCCCACTTTCCCATTATTCCTCCAGTCCCCAGCACCATTTGCTCTTGGTTTGGGGGTTTCTATTCCCATCTCACTTAGTTTGGGGATCCCACCCATCCTTTTCCCCACCATTTCCCAATGTACCCCCTTTTTCTGCCTTCCCCTCCCCAACCTGAGAGCTCCTCACCCACAGCCAGTCCCACCTCCCTTTATCCCCCTTCCTTCACCCCTTTCCCCCCATCCCCACAAACCCCAGCTCCGTTCGGGGGTGACCCACCCTCTTTTTTCCCTCTCTCTGCCCTTTCCCATCATGTCTCCTGCCCACCCGAGAAATCCTGGTCCGCCCAAGTGATTTGGGGATTCAGAAAATTACACATTTTAGTGAGTTAGGTAAGTGGCACAGAGATTTAGGGATTTTAGTGAATTACTGAAAATTTAGTGAATTTTTAGTTAGTTTTAGAAGGATTAGTAGATTTCAAAATCATTCAAGAGGCCTGAGAGTTAAGGTTGAATATTAAGGGTGAAAAATGCTGTTCTGCAGTCCTTGAAGGTGAACAAAAGTGAGTGCCAGCCACAACAAGGGGAAAAGAATGAACAACATTGGAGCTGATTGGGTGAAGGACTTCTGGCAAAGTGCTGCTGTATGACATAATGTTGAACGGTTGAATATTCATGAGGTGATTTGCATATGCATGAGGCAAAGGGGTTAAAGCTTGGTGACAAAGCTGGGCTGCTCCTTTTTGGCACCTGGCAGGGCAGGGGACAGTGCCGTCCCTCTTTCTTTGGCTGTTGGGCCATAAATAAACATTTTCTGCTTGTAAGCAAATTACCTTGAGACCTCCACCTCATTTTCCTTAAATCACAAGGAATTAGGAAACGGGAAGAGGAAGAGGTGGAGCATCAGCCCCCCCAGGTGAGCGGGCAGGGGAGGCTCGCCCGAGGTGCCTGGACGGGGAGGGGTTGATGGGACCCTGCAGGACTCCCGAGCTGAGCNCTTTAGAATTGTTGCCATTATTCAGGGTTTCAGAGTTTAATACAAAAAAAAAAAAGGCTTATAAAAACGAAGCTTTCAGGAAGAAAGCTATTTAGAAAGAGAGCTGCTTAGGAATGGGTGTGATAACAAATGAAAATGTCAAGAAATTTAGAACGATCATTGTACCGAATACAATAGAGTGAAGAAACATAAGCATATTAACATATGTATAAAAGACCAGTAATTTTATGTGAGGAGTGAGAGAGATGGGAGGAATTGCCCCCCTCACTCCCTGCTGCCAAATCAACAATGACCTGCTGCTGAAAAATGAAGACTCGGAGTAGCTTTTACAAGTGGCTTTTTGGCTTCAGTCTCAAGCAGAATTAGGGGAGACTGGGACACATGGGACCCCCAGAACTGCTGGAACCCTAAAGGGGACCCCAGAGAGGGGGGAATCCATGAGATTCCAGGGATCTCTGATGGGCAGGAGAGGACAATGTCCCCAGAGTGGGGGGACTCTAAATACCCAGAGGACCTCCAGCAGCCCAGGCAGGGAACTCCCAGGAGTCCAGAGTAAAGAGAAGAGAGAGGGGGAATTTCTGGGGGGATCTCCTTGCTCTTCCCTCTGGGAGGGAGGTTAATCCCGTCCCTGCCCTTGTTCCTTCCTCCCCCAGGCTGTGAGCTGAGGACAGAGATCATGGAGGACAAACACCCCTGTGTGAACCTGGTGGAAGAGGCCGTTTTGAACAGCTCCATGGCACAGGAAAATAATGGGGACAAAAAGACACAGAGATGCTGCACAAGGAGGGGCTCCAAGGGCAGCCCCCGGTGCTGCGAGGAGGAAAGAGGCCCCGTGTGCCGGGAAGGCGGCCGGAGCTTCCTGGGGAGCTCTGAGCCGGTGGTCCCTGAGCAGCGTGAGGGCAGCGAGAAGCGCTACAAGTGCTTGGAATGTGGGAAGGGCTTTAGCCAGAGCTCCAACCTCCTCACCCACTTGCACATCCACACCGGAGAGCGGCCCTACACATGTGGGGAGTGTGGAAAGAGCTTCAGACAGAACTGCACCCTCATCACTCACCAGAAGATCCACACTGGGGAGCGGCCCTACACATGTGGGGAATGTGGGAATTGCTTCCGCAAGCGCTCCACCCTCCTCACCCACCAGCGCATCCACACTGGGGAACGGCCCTACACCTGTGAGAAGTGTGGGAAGAGTTTCAAACAAAGCTCTGCCTTCCGCACACACCAGTTCATCCACACTGGGGAGCAGCCCTACAAGTGCTTGGAATGTGGGAAGAGCTTCAGAAGCAGCTCCCACCTCCTCAGGCACCAGCACATCCACACTGGGGAACGGCCCTACGCGTGTGGGGAATGTGGGAAGAGGTTCCGCACCAAATCCCATCTCCTCAGGCATCAGCAGCCGCAGCCCAAGGAAAGGCTTTACAGCTGCACGGAATGTGGGAAGAGGTTTCAGACCAGCTCGAAACTCCTCAGGCATCAGCTGACACACACGGGGGAGAGACCCTTCCGCTGCACTGAGTGTGGGATGAGATTCAATGTGAACTCCACCCTCATCACCCACCGGCGCATCCACACCGGGGAGAGGCCCTACAAGTGTGACGAGTGTGACAAGAGCTTCATGCGCCGCGCTCAATTGACTGCACACCAATGGACCCACGTGTAAGGGAAGCCCCACGAGTGCCCCGAGTGCGGGAAGAGCTTCATCCACTGCTCCAACTCCATCCCCCATGGGTTGGATGATGCACAATAACCCAGTAGAATAGAACAAACCCTTGAGCAGTTACAGCTCTCCTCAGGGAAGCAAGACAGGTCTCACAGGAGAGATTTATGGGATGTTTTTTAAGGACAAAAATCTTAAAAACCCCAACAAAGACTGATAGGCAAAGAGTAGAAATACCTGTGGAAGCTGCTGTCAAGTCACTGGCAACTGCGAAGTATTTCTGTACTTTCTGAAACTATATTTAGCCCCCCACAAGAGCTGGTGCTCTTGGCATCACCACTGTAAATCAAATCACCACCAGTCCCTGTACCTGGTATTTCCCCAGGTAAATATTTTCCAGGTGAGAAACCCCTGCCTGTGTTTGCAAAGGGAAGACTGAAAAGGATATTTTTTTCCCATCTAAATGCTTGAATTCTTAATAAAGTTTAATTGATGCAGCGTTTTGTTACTGTCCCCAATTCCCAAATTCCCCCTGCTCCAGGCAGCAGGGTTCCCCCTCTACAGGCTCCTCCAGGTCAGGGGTCCCCCCTCTCCATGACCCCTGTTTCAGAATCTCAGGACTCCCCCATATCCAGGCTGCCAGGGATCTCTGGGGTCCTCCTAGGCTCCCCCTCCAGGGCTCAAGTGATGGGGACACAAAGGGACTCCCAGGGGAACCAGTTTCTCAGTGTCCCCTTTCCCATCGACTCCCCCAAAATCCAGCTCCCCTTCAGTTCGATTTGGGGGTCCCACCCTCCCCCCTTTTCCCTCCTTCTCCCCCTTTCCCATCATGTCTCCCAGACATCTCTTGCTCACCCATGATATCCTCTCCTGCTGCCAGAGGGGACCAAAGCTGTTGTTCTCCTTCCTGCTCTTCCTGCTCCACGAGCCACAGCCCAAGGCACTTATTGATCCCAGTATGACCCCAGTTGTTCTGTCCATGGTCTAACCTTTGTCTTGCAGGTTTCAATGATGGCAAATCAGAGATATGTGTATAAAATGAGGGTTTTATTACTAATGAACAAAAAAATGAATAAAAGTAAACAGCCACCCCGTGACTATGGAGGTATGACTGTATTTACCACACAGTGTAAATGCTAAAAACCACAAGGAGAGAATGTGACAGCACAAAATTTACATTGGTCAACTTCATTACTTGAACATTAATTGAATAACCACCTAGTTCCAGGCCGTGGTTCACCGTTGGGTGCAACACAGGGGATCAGAACAGGAACAACCCCCAAGAAGTTGCTTTTTCTTCTTGCAGGGACTGTGAGAAGCTTCTTTATAGGCAGAAATGGCAGGCAAACTATGTCCCTGTAGTTAGGCTGCTGCAGCGCATCACAAGCCTCTGAAAAAAACCAAAAACCTGGGGATGTTGATTTCAAGAAGAAGTCCAACAGAAAAACATTCTTGGTGTAAATGCGAATATCAGTCCTGTGACCTCCAGCCACTGGAAGGAAAAAGAGCAATACCCCTGCGTGTTCCTGGAAGGTTCTGCAGCAGAGGAGAGAGTTATTAATCCTGTTTAAATTGGCTGGAATCACACACACACACAGCCCAATCCCCAGCGACCCCCGTCTGGGTTTGGGGGGTCCCAAATCGATGTTAAACCGCAGCTGTTCCGCGAAATCCTGAACCCAGAACACGCCTCCAGCTCGAGAGCTCTGCTCGGATTATTTCCCGGTCTTTGCTGCCATCTCATGTCCTTGGGTTGCATTGACAGTCCCGGGGGGTCGTTTTGCTGTGACGTTTCAGGAAATAAGTCATTTGTGGGATGGTTTCTTTGNTCATGACCCCCAAAACCCCCGGGACCCTAAAGGGGACCCCAGAGAGGGAACCTCCATCAGCCGAGACATGGGGACCCCCAGATTCGATAACTGCAGAGAGCAGCGAGGGCAAATTCCCCGGAGGTATTTCCGGGCCGAATCTTGATGTTCTGGAGGTTTCTATGGACACAAGGTGCCCGCTGAGTTCTAGAGTGTCATGGGTGAGATTTCTTTGGGGAAATTTTTGGCATTACCACCATGTCCCATCAAAGTGAGGAAGGGAAAAGGTTCCCCAACTAAGCCACAGACGGAACTCCTCGACTGTGGTGGGGGAAGGGCTCCCTTGTTTTTCTGCTGGAGAGCGCAGAGCCCTGGAGAGCAGGGAAATTGCTGCCCGGAATGGTGGGCAGGGGGAGGGGGGGATTTTTGCTGCCTTCGCCCTCCACCTCGGCCCTTTGCCGGGACAGTGGAAGGAGTGTGTGAGGGCCCAGGCTGGTTCTCGGGGGTTTTTGGGCTGCAATGGTGGCAGAGGGCCCGGGGCTGCCTCGCTGCTGCTGTTTTTGTGCCATCTGCTGCCCCGGGACACAGGGAGGAAAAACAGAGGGAGGGGGCAAAGGGGATGGAGTGTGTTGGGAGGATTTTTCTTGTTAACATTGTGTTTGTTCCTTTTTGATACATATCTATATCTATATAAATAATTTTTGCTACCTTTTCCTACATTTTTTACGTGACAGACTTTCGAAAGGTCAAGTGGAGAAGGAGTTTTCCTTTGCAGACCAGGAAGGTTCCCATCTTGCCTGGAAGGTCTTGTTCTACCCTGGGACATGGAGCTGGACTTGGGCAGGAGGAACCCCCAAGCCAAGGTGCTCTCTCCTTGTTTTTGAACCCAGAGCAGGATTTGTCCTTCCCAAAGCTTGTCCACATGGAAGAGGAGGAGGCTGCGAGGAAGAGGAAGATGTCCCGGTCCAGGCAGGCAGGTGAGGAGGAAGTCAATGGCCCTTTGTCCCTTTCTTGTGCTACGTCTTCCAGCCGAGCATCGCCCCCGGCGGCAGGACAACCCCGGTGCCGCCGCCGTCCTGCCGGGGACGGATTTGGGGGGATCTCCTTGTCCTTCCCTCTGGGACGGAGGCAAATCTGCTCCCTCTCTTTCTTCCTTGCTCTTCTTCTTCACCTTGTTTCTTTTCCTTCCTTCATCCGTCTTGTTTCTCCCTCTCCTTCTTCTTTCTGCTTTTTTCTTCCTCTCCATCTTCCTTCTGTTTCCTTTCTCCTTTTTCTTAGTATTCTTTCCTTCCTTGTCATTGTTCCTTCTTTTCTGTCCTCCTCTTACTCTTTCTCTTTGTTCTCCTTTCCTTCTCCTGCTTTCTTCCTCCTATTCTTCCTCACCCTTTTTCCTTTTATTTCTTCTTCCTCTTTCTTCCTTCTCGTTCTCTCTTTTCCTTATTCCTTCCTTCTGCCTTTTGATCCTTTTTCTTCTTGTTCGATCCTCTTCTTCATTTTCCTCATTGCTGTCTTTCCTCCTCCTCTTTCCTTATTCTTGTTTCCTTCCTTGCTCTCCTTGTTCCTTCCTCTCCTTTTCGTTTCTTCTTTCAGGCCCCAAGTTGAGGCCGCAGAGCCCGGAGGACAAAGCCCCCTGTGCGACTCTGGTGGAAGAGGCTGTTTTGAAGGGCTCCCCGGCGCAGGAAGGGAGCGGGGAGGAAAAGCCCCGGAGCTGCGGCCCGAGGAGGGGCTCCAAGGGCAGCCCCCGGTGCTGCGAGGAGGAAAGAGGCCCCGTGTGCCGGGAAGGCGGCCGGAGCTTCCTGGGGAGCTCTGAGCCGGTGGTCCCTGAGCAGCGTGAGGGCAGCGAGAAGCGCTACAAGTGCTTGGAATGTGGGAAGGGCTTCAGGATCAGATCTCACCTCCTCACCCACCAGCACATCCACACTGGGGAACGGCCCTACTCGTGTGGGGAGTGTGGGAAGAGCTTCAGCCAGATCTCCAACCTAAACAAGCACCATCTAATCCACACTGGAGAACGGCCCTATACGTGTGGGGAATGTAAGCAGGGCTTCAGGGAGAGCTACCACCTCATGAGACACCAGCGCATCCACACCGGGGAGAGGCCCTACAAGTGCAGGGAATGTGGGAACCTGTTTCAGACCAACTCGAAACTCCTCGAGCATCAGCGGATACACACAGGGGAGAGGCCCTTCCATTGCCCTGACTGTGGGAAGGGCTTCAAGCAGAACTCCCATCTTGTCACCCACCAGCGCATCCACACTGGGGACAGGCCCTACAAGTGCTTGGAATGTGGGAAGAGGTTTCAGACCAGCTCTAATCTCCTGAAGCATCAGCGGACGCACACGGGGGAGAGACCCTTCCGCTGTGACGACTGTGGGAAGAGATTCAACATGAACTCCACCCTCGTCACCCACCGGCGCATCCACACTGGGGAGAGACCCCACAAGTGTGACGAGTGTGGGAAGAGCTTCAGGTATTTGTCTACCTTGACCCAACACCAACGGACCCACGTGTAAGGGAAGCCCCACGAGTGCCCCGAGTGCGGGAAGAGCTTCGTCCGCTGCTCCAACTCCATCCCCCATGGGAGGAGCCCCATTGGATGATCCCCAGGGACCCAGGTTGGGCACAGCCCTGGGCACCCACATTCCTGGTGCCCCGCGTTGGGAAGACCCAGGGCTGGTGGTGTCCACCTCCTCGTGGTTTCCCGTAGGCGCCTGGGTGAAAGAGGGGCAGGAACATCCCCGAGGATGGATGTTACAATCAGTCTTATCTCCGTATTCACAGATTACGAGTCTCCTGCGTGTCCTGTGAATTGTCCAATCAATTTGGTTCAGGGCAAAAAAATGCGGATGCTTGACAAATCATGAGGAAAACCGTGAATAAGGTGAATCCACGTTCGCGAATCATGGCAAAATGCTGCGAATACACGAGTACTGTGTGTGAGTCAACTGGGAAACCCCACAAATCTGAGAATGCTGTTTGCAGGTTAGGAAACCAGGAATCAGTGAAATCACAAATGAGCGAGGTATTACTGCATGAAGTTGGTTATTTGCCATAAGCAAGTTAAAAATCAAATGAGATCAATCGCTGAGTTTTAAAATGATGGCTTTTATTAATTATAAAGGTAAAGCATAGTGAAAGACAAGGAAAAGACAGAGAAAGTGTGGAAAATGCTAAGAATTACGTTAAAAAGAAGCATAGAAAGGGTTAGTTAAACTATGGTGTTTTGGAGTCTGTTAAAGAAGAAATAATTGTTGTGATTGAAGTTCCAGAATAAAAGTCAAATTTTGGATTCCTGAAGCACATTGTCCCTGCCAGGAGAATGCTGTGTGTGTGAAGTGGGGAATGTAGCATTGTTCACAGTTCCTGCACTGTGCTGCTCCTGGAAATTCCCTCTCCCTGTCCCACCTTGGTTTAGGTGCCAAGGATTCCAACCCGTGGATAACCAGAATTGGGTGATGATTGTTTTAAGTTAAGGATCTGTAAGTAAAGGAACAAATCCCTCTGAAGGTTGCATTTAAGAATGGGACATTTGAGGCAGAATAAGTATAAAAATGACCAGAAGAATAGAACTTACGGAATAAAGGGTATCAACTGTACGAACCTTGTTGTCCAGAGAATGTGTTTGGTGAAGTGACCCCCATGTTCTCAGGGCCCTGAATAAAGAGAAGGATCTGCTTGTTCACATCCAATTGCTGTGGGATAACTTTTTCCTGTCCCTGTGGTGACACTACCAGTAGTTTTAGCATTTATAGTGTGTAGTATATAACTGATTCACATATTTTTTCTGATGATTTGTAATAATAAATAATTGACTTTGTAGAATTACTTCTGAATTGCCATCATTAAAACCTCCCTATTCCCTGCTTTCCCACTGATCCCCCAATCCCCAGCCACCCCGTCTCGGTTTGGGCTGTCTCAAATTGGTGTTAAACCGCAGCTGTTCCACGAAATGTTGAACCCAGAACACGCCTCCAGCTCGAGAGCTCTGCTCGGATTATTTCCCGGTCTTTGCTGCCATCTCATGTCCTTGGATTGCATTGACAGTCCTGGGGGGTCGTTTTCCTGTGACGTTTCAGGAAATAAGTCCTTTGTAGCGTTTGTGTTTTGGTGTGGGATGGTTTATTTGTCAGGCTGGAATGGTGGATGGNCTCCGGGTGTCTTAGTTGTTCCAGTATCTTTAGTCCTCAGGGAGCCTTTGTGATCAACCTTGGGGCGGCAGCTTTATCTTTAGAATTGTTGCCATTATTCAGGGTTTCAGAAACTGCTGGAACCCTAAAGGGGACCCCAGAGAGGGGGGAATCCATGAGATTCCAGGGATCTCTCGTGGGCAGGAGAGGACAATTTCCCCAGAGTTGGGCTACTCTTAATTCCCAGAGGACGTCCAGCAGGGAACTCCCAGGAGTCCAGAGTAGAGAGAACAGAGAGGGGGAATTGCTGGGAGGTCTTTTTGGGCTAAATCTTTCTGTTTTGGATGTTTTCATGGACACCAGGTACCCAGTGAGTTCTGGAGCTGGTCTTGGGCAGGAGAAATCCCCAAGCCAACGTGCTCACTGCTTGATTTTTCCCCTGGAGCAGGATTTGTCCTTCCCAAAGCTTCTCCGGATGGAGGAGGAAGAGGCTGTGATGAAGCGGGAGATGTCCCAGGACAGGCAGGCAGGTGAGGAGGAAGTCAGTGGCCCTTTGTTCCTCTCTTGTGCTGCATCTTCCAGCCGAGCATCGCCCCCGGCTGCAGGACAACCCAGGTGCCGCCACCGTCCTGCTGGGGACAGATTTGGGCGGATCTCCTTGCCCTTCCCTCTGGGACGGAGGCAATCTTTCTTCTTTCTTCTCCTTCCTTGTTCCTTGTTTTCTGACGTCCCCTTATTCTTTTTCTTTATTCCTTCTTCTCCTCCTTGTTCTGCTGCTTCTTCTTTCCTCCCATTCTTCCCCTCTTGTTCCTTTTGTTTCTTCCTCCTCCTTCTTCCTTCTCTTTCTTCTTTCTCCTTTTCCCTTTCTTCCTCTCCTTGTTCCTTTTTCTTGTTCCATCCTCTCCTTCGTTTTCCTCATTGCTGCCTTTTTTCCTCCTCTTTCCTTCCTTGCTGTCCTTGTCCCTTTCTCTCCTTGTTCCTTCCTGTCATTTTCCTTTCCTGCTTCAGGTACAAAGTTGAGGACAGAGAGCAGGGAGGACAAATCCCCTTTAGAGAACCTCATTGAATTGGCCATGTTGAAGGGCTCCCAGGTGCAGAAAGGGACCGGGGAGGAAAATCCACATAGATGCTGCACGAGGAGGGACTCCAACCCCAGCCCCCAGTGCTGCGAGGAGGAAAGAGGCCCCGTGTGCCGGGAAGGCGGCCGGAGCTTCCTGGGGAGCTCTGAGCCGGTGGTCCCTGAGCAGCGTGAGGGCAGCGAGAAGCGCTACAAGTGCTTGGAATGTGGGAAGGGATTCAGGAACAGCTCCAACCTCCACGCCCACCAGAACACCCACACTGGGGAACGGCTCTACACATGTGGGGAATGTGGGAAGATCTTCTACAGGAGCTCCAGCCTCATCTCCCACCAGCTCGTCCACACCGAGGAACGGCCCTACAAGTGCTTGGAATGTGGGAAGGGATTCAGGAACAGCTCCAACCTCCACGCCCACCAGAACACCCACACTGGGGAACGGCTCTACACATGTGGGGAATGTGGGAAGATCTTCTACAGGAGCTCCAGCCTCATCACCCACCGGCGCATCCACACTGGGGAGAAGCCCTACAAGTGTGACAAGTGTGACAAGAGCTTCACACGCCGTGCTCACTTGACCAGACACCAAGAGACCCACGTGTAAGGGAAGCCCTAGCGGTGCCCCTAGTGCTTTGTCCGCTGCTCCAACTCCATCCCCCATGGGAGGAGCCCCGTTGGATGATCCCCAGGGACCCAGGTTGGGCACAGCCCTGGGCACCCACATTCCTGGTGCCCCGCGTTGGGAAGACCCAGGGCTGGTGGTGTCCACCTGCTCCTGGTTGCCCGTGGGCACCTGGGTGAAAGAGGGGCAGGAACATCCCTGGGGACAGCCCTGAGGGTCACTGCTGGAGGTCAAGGGCAGAAACCTCTCCCTGAGCGTTGGTCTGGGTGAGTTACATTGGTCTCTAATAATTCTTTCTTGTTTGTTGGCTTTAGTGTAACTGCTTCCACAATTGCTTTAGTGTAGTTCACTATCCTGATTTATACCTTACTTCAATAGTTTTAGCATTTGTATGATGTAGTAAATAATTCTTATCAAAATCTGATTACTTGTGATAATAAACTGTTCATTTAATAGAAACACATCCGTGTTGCCATCATTAAAACCCGAGGGGCAAAGGTGATCCAATCCCAGCTCTGCAATTCCTTAAATCCAAGCCGTTGACATCATTGGAGGCTGAGATTGGATCCAGCCCCAGGCAGGCTCCTCTCTGAGAAGGCGTTTACAAAGCCAGGGAGTCCTTTCTGCCCCTCGGGACTCAGGGGCAGGAACTTCTTGAATGGCCTTTGTTGGAGCCTTTCCTGCCCCCACGACAGGGTGTCCCCCCAAACCCAGCAGCCCCCAGAGCTGGTTGGGAGCTCCAGGGGCCACCCCGGACCCCCCTTTCCAACCCCACCTCTTCCCAAAGATGCACATGGGTCCCAAAGCCCCATTTTCCACCCTTCTCTCTATTCCCTCCTATTTTCCATTGTACCCCCAATCTCCTGCCACCACTGTCTTGGTTTGGGGCATCCCACTCGCCTCTCACCCAGTGTGGCGGTGTCACCTCCTGTAAGTGAGATTAAGGCCAAAATAAGGCCAGATGCTGGGTTCCAAATCCTTCACTTGCCTTTATTTCGTATCACAAAAAAAAAAAAAGCAGAGGGAAAGAGTGAAAAACAGCCAAGTGGGCCAAAGCTGAAGGGTGGTTGTTAACAGTCCAGGAAGGAGTTCCCAGCCCCATGGGGCCTGGGCTGGTGATACAGGAGAAGGCATTTCCCTGTGTTCTTGTATTTTTACCTTTTCTTAGTATTTTGGTATATTTTGCTTATTTAAAACTAAAAGCAGTAATACATTTTGTTTAAAGGCCTTTTAGTGCTTTGTATGCTGTCTCAAACTACACGGAAAATGTTTTAATTGATACACGTATATTTGAGTCTCAGAGAAGAGAATCCTGTATATCCTGCATTTTCAGGTGGCTACAGGTACTTATGTATCGTTAAGCCTCAGAACATCATTGTATCCTCTCAGTACCTCTATTGTTGAGTCTTCAATACTCTGTTACAGTTCTTTTCTGTATTCCTTCGTACTATTACTGAACTTTTAGTCGATACAAAGTTTATGTGACTCCAGTAGGCCTTTGAGTCCATCACAGGGTACCTCTGTGTTCACTGTAGAGTACCTTTGTGTTTTACTTCCTACATTGATAAAAAATCTGTATTTTGGCCTTGCAGCTGTATTATTATTTCATTATGTAAGTATACCACAATAGAGACTTGTAGAAGAGAATTTTTTTTAAATGCTTGATTGAATAATTATAATAAGAAAGTCAGTACAATCATAGTAACGTGGCTCCCTCTGTAGCACCTCATTAAAACGGAGGAAACTGTGAAAAAAAAGCAGGCTGTGATGCAACAAAGGCTGTGACACCACACGCTTCTGCTTTGTTTGGGGCAGGTGTTTTGTTTGGGTTTTTTTTTTCAGGGACTGCAACAGCCCCAATTGAAGCTTTTGACTTTCTGGCAGGGGCGGCGGTGCAAGCAGCCAGTGCTGAGCCGGGGTGCAGAGCCAGGGCAGATGAAGAAGTTCACTCCTGGTTCACCACCAAGCAGCTCAGCAGCCCTCACAACGGTCATGCCCCTGGCAGTGCTGGTGGCTCTGCCCTCCCCTTTAACCCGTAACAGCAGAAGGGAGAATGGCTTGGCACAGGCAGGATTTCCCCGTTGGAGCAACGCCCTGGAACAGGAGCAGACCAGCAGCCTGGTGGTATCAAGGTGTTCAGGATGGAAGCCGTGTGTCTGCCCATCATGTCGTAGGCTTTGGTAGCCCCCCACTCAACCCAAGTGGATAAACAGGCCGTGAGGATGCCACAGCCTCAGCGGAGATGGAGCAGGCAGCCCATCCCAGGGACCGTGGCCATGGCTGGGTGAGCCAGTGGTGGAACCAGGACCATCCTCAAAGGGGACAGCCTGTCCCGGGCACAGTAACCACGGGAACCCCTCATTGCCCAGCTTACACCTAATTTACATATCCATTACAGTCATACCCCCTCATTTGCAAGAAATGGGTCATGTCAGAGGCCTCGCAAAACGTCACATTTGCAAATATAGTAAGTGTCGTGGCTGTGCCGTGCAGTCAGTTCTGATGTCGTCCATGGCCCCAGCTCTGGTCTGGCTCCTGAGGAGCTCCTGCCCCAAGGACTCAGGGACCCGGCAGCTGTTGCTGCTGGGGCAGGATCGTGCCTTGGGCTGTGGCTCGTGGGTCCAGAACAGGAAGGAGAACAACAGCTTTGGACCCCTCTGGCAGCAGGAGAGGATATCTTGGGTGAGCAAGAGATGCCTGGGAGACACGCTGGGAAAGGGGGAGAAGGAGGGAAAAGGGGGAGTGGGACCCCCAAATCGAACTGAGGGGGAGCTGGATTTTGGGGGAGTCGATGGGAAAGGGGACACTGAGAAACTGGTTCCCCTGGGAGTCCCTTCGTGTCCCCATCACTTGAGCCCTGGAGGGGGAGCCTAGAAGGGGGACCCCAGAGATCCCTGGCAGCCCAGATATGGGGGAGTCCTGAGATTCTGAAATAGGGGTCATGGAACGGGGGGACCCCTGACCTGGAGGAGCCTGTAGAGGGGGAACCCTGCTGCCTGGAGCAGGGGGAATTTGGGAATTGGGGACAGTAACAAAACGCTGCATCAATTAAATTTCATTAAAAATTCAAGCATTTGGATAGGAAAAAATACCCTTTTCAGGATATTGTCTGAGATCACCTCCTGGCAGGAGGAGTTGAGGGTGCCCCTGTCTCCTCTGTGGCCCCAGGGATGGCAGAAGCCCCTCAAGAGGCAGGTCCAGAGGCACCATCTTCCTGTCTCTCCTTCTGCACAGCTGTACCTCTCCCACATTCTCACTTTGCTCTTCTCTGCACCCAATACCATCTGTGCAAGGATTTTTGTGGATCACCTGGAATGTGGGTCACCAGGTCTCTGCCCAACATGGGTTACTGTGCATCATCCAACCCATGCGGGATGGATTTGGAGCAGCAGATGAAGCTCTTCCCCCACTCGAGGCACTTGTAGGTCTTCCCTTACACGTGGGTCCGTTGGTGTTGGGTCAAGGAAGGGCGGCTGGTGAAGGTCTTCTCACACTCATCACACTTGTAGGGCTTCTCCCCGGTGTGGGTGCGACGGTGGATATTGATGCTGGCGACGTGGGAGAAGCTCTTCCCACACTCCTCACACTTGTACGGCCTCTCCCCGGTGTGGATGCGCCGGTGGATGACGAGGTGGGAGTTACGTTTGAAGCCTTTCCCGCAGTCGGGGCAGCGGAAGGGTCTCTCCTCCCTGTGCGTCCGCTCGTGCAGGAGGAGATGGGAGCTCGTACGAAACCTCTTCCCACACTCGAGGCACTCATAGGGACGTTCCCCAGTGTGGATCTTCTGGTGGTACACCAGGTCTGATCTCTGGTTGAAGCTCTTGGCACATTCCTGGCATTTATATGGCCGTTTCTTGGTGTGCAGGCGCTTGTGGGTCACAAGGTTGGAGCGGGCATTGAAGGTCTTCCCACACTCCTCACACTCGTGGGGTCGTTCTCCGGTGTGGGTGAGCTGGTGGCGCCGGAGGCAGGAGTTTTCCCTGAAGCTGGCCCCACATTCTGAACACTTGTAGGGCCGCTCCCCGGTGTGGATCTTCTGATGGCGCATCAGGTGGCACATCATGCTGAAGCTCTTCCCACATTCCAAGCACTTGTGGCACTTCTCAGAGCTCTGTGGACTGAGTTTGGAGCCCTTCCTCCTGTGAGATCTTCGTGGCTTTTCCTGCGCCGTGGAGACATTAAAATCGGCCTCTTCCATGAGCTTCACCTGGGATTTGTCCTCTGTGCTCTCCATCCTCAGGTCAGTTCCTGGGATGGGAAAGAACAATGACAGGGAGGGGATTCGCCTCCGTCCCAGAGGGAAGGGCAAGGAGATTCCTCCAAATCCGTCCCCGGCAGGACGGGGGCACCGGGGTTGTCCTGCAGCCGGGGGCGATGCTCGGCTGGAAGATACAGCACAAGAGAGGGACAAAGGGCCACTGACTTCCTCCTCACCTGCCTGCCTGTCCTGGGACATCATCCTCTTCCTCGCAGCCTCCTCCTCCATCCGGATCCAGTTTCGGGATCGTCCCTCTCCGCTCTCCCAAACCCCTTTTTGTCCCCCCCTCCCCGCCCCGCCGGTAATGGGCGTTCGCCACTTGGCTCCGGGGACCCCGCACCCCCCGCCGGGGCTCTGCCACCGGGACCCCCCAAAAACACCGTCCCGAGGACACCCGATATCTCCCCAAAGGGCACTTAGGGCTCAGCTCGGGAGTCCTGCAGGGTCCCATCAACCCCTCCCCGTCCAGGTACCTCGGGCGAGCCTCCCCTGCCCGCTCACCTGCGGCCGCGGACGGGGGGACTGATGCTCCACCTCTTCCTCTTCCCGTTTCCTAATTCCTTGGGCGGACCAGGATTTCTCGGGTGGGCGGGAGACACGATGGGAAAGGGCGGAGAGAAGGAAAAAAGAGGGTGGGACTCCCAAACTGGGCGGCAGAAGGGGTGGGTCACCCCCGGACCGAGCCGGGGTTCGTGGGGGACGGGGGGAAAGGGGTGAGGGAAGGGGGAGAAAGGGAAGTGGGACTGCGGGAAAGGGGTTCTCATGTGGGTCCATTGGGGCTGGGCCGGTGGTGGGACAGAGAGAGACCAGGGAGAGAAAGAGAAGAGAGAGAGAAGCAAGAGATCCAGGGGGCCCGATCCTTTTCTCGTCGCCCTGGTGCAGCCTCGTGTGTAATCCAGACTTTTGGGGTGTTTTATTCCCTTGGGCACAGCCGGCCCTTCTGCAGGGAGTGAGTCGGGGGAGCTGAGCACGAGTCTCAAGGGAGGAGGAGGGCTGCAGCAAGATGGGGAGTAGCTGGAGGAAGAGCAGGGATAGAGCAGGAAAACGACCAGCAAGATGAGGAAGACTGTGGGTCCACCACTTGCTGTATCCACAGCCCCCCTGCCATCATTGGCCCCCCGCGTCCTGCAGGTGATTGGGGAGGGAGTGTTCCCTTAAATGTCCTGGCGGGGCTGTCTGCATTTTTGTTGGGCAAGGGGATGTTTGGATTTTGCAGGACTCCAAAACTGAGCTACAAAAGCCCCTTCGGGGGATACTGGGGGTCCCCAGGAGTTGGTTTTTTCGGAGGTGCAGGTGGCCGTTCCCAGCAGTGGGATGGGGGGTTCCCTCCCTGCAGGGGGGGTTGATCTTCCTGGCACTGTTGCCTCCATTGTCAGCCTGGTACTGGTGGGGGTGGAGCTGTTCTGGGGACCCAGCTAGCAGAGCTGAGGGTGGGGGGGAACCCCAGGACCCCCAGAGTGGAGAGAGCAGAGAGCGGCGATACTGGAGCTGATGGACTTGCAGAAGCCTGAGGGGTGAGGGGGAGCTTTGGGACCCCCATGATCCTTGAATGGGTGGTCTGGAGTGGGGGGAGCCTGGAGAGGGTAGACCCTCGAAATTCCTGACAGCCAGGAGATGGGGGGTGAGCTTTGAGAGGAGACAGCATGGACATGGGGGCCCTGGGACCCCCAGGGTGGCAAAATGGTGCCGGGCTGTGGGTGAGGAGCTCTCAGGGTGGGGGGGTGTTGGGCAGTAATTCCAAAAATGCATAAATTGAGACAACGTTTCTTGTCAAAATCACAGAATATTCTGAGTTGGAAGGGACCCACAAGGATCATTGAGTCCAACTCTTAAATGGCACCACTGCCTCCCCAGCGGGAATTGAACCCCCCCTGTCTCCCACAGGAGAGGTGGGAACACTCACCACTTTACTAAAGTGGACGTTCTTTAGCTTTACACATAATTAATAAAAATCCTTTTATCTCTGTGAAATCTGGTCTTGTTTGATCTTAATTTTGCTTATGGGAAGCCAAAATAATCCTTTTAACTGGTTTATCTCTTTAATCACTTTAACACTTTCCTGTGGCAGATTCTTCCACAGACTTTGCTGGAGTGTGAGGAGTTTCTCCTGTGAAGCAGGGACACCTTCATGGTCAGTCCCCAGGGGCTGACTGAACGAGAGAGATGTGCCCAAGATCACTGTGTGGTGAGTTACATAAACCTCTGTTTATGTCAAGAAAGGTGCATACCTGCAAGTTGTGTAAAACTTCCAGGCATTCTTTCCCTGAACTGGAGGAAGGGAAAAGATAAAGGGCAAAACTACAAAAACCAGGCCAGAGGGCTGCATGTACCTGGGCGTTGATGTGTAGGGCAGAAGGCACAGCTCGGGGTGTATTGTTCTTCAAACCCAGCTGTGAGTTTCAAGGATCTGTAGAGTGTTTCTGAATGAAACTTTCTTCAATGCTGCAGCCAATGGCTCACATCAAAGCATGCACCCCTGGATTCAAGGGGGTTCCACAGTGTCACAAGGGCCCCTTTGGATCCATAAGGCCCTGTAATGTCACAAAGGCCCCTTGGTTTTAATGATGGCAAAAAAAAGATTTATTTATATAAAAGGAATTACTTATGACTACAAATGACCAGACAAAGGATCTTCATCAGAATTATTTGCAACACAATATAAACACTTAAACTACTAGTAGTATAAGATAGGATTGTGCACTAAAGGAATTACTGAAGCAATTATACTGAAGTGAGAAAAAACCCCAAACCTATTAATTTGTTAATTAGACATTGATGTAACTCACACAGACCAGCACTTCAGGGGAGATCTCTGCCCTCAGCCTCGAGGAGTGACCCTGCGGGGTGTCCCCAGCCAAGGGAGGAATCTCCCCACACACACCCCAGGGAGGGTTATGTCAGAAGAACCCGCCATAGGAAAGGGGACTGGACCGTTATGGTGTGAACTGATGGACTGACAGGCATTTGACTCCAGGGGCTGCCTCACCCTCAGGATGTTAATTCGGGGTTGAAGCCACACTGGATTCAACCAGGAGCCCCTCTCAGCCCACCACTGATACATTTGCAAATAGGGCATTGTTTGCTGGGACATTCCAGGGGGGGATGTCCTGCCACAGGTCTAAAGTCAACAAATCCTCTCTTCCCAATGAATTTTCCACCTTGTCAGTCTGTGTCCTCATGGATGTTCCTGCCCCTCTTTCACCCAGGTGCCCACGGGCAACCAGGAGGAGGTGGACACCACCAGTCCTGGGTCTTCCCAACACGAGGCACCAGGAATGGGGGTGCCCAGGGCTGTGCCCAACCTGGGTCCCTGGGGATCATCCAACGGGGCTCCTCCCATGGGGGATGGAGTTGGAGCAGCGGACGAAGCTCTTCCCGCACTCGGGGCACTCGTGGGGCTTCCCTTAAACGTGGGTCCGTTGGTGTCTGGTCAAGTGAGAGCTCGTGATGAAGCTCTTGTCACACTCGTCACACTTGTAGGGCCTCTCCCCAGTGTGGATGCGCCGGTGGGTGATGAGGGTGGAGTTCACGTTGAATCTCTTCCCACAGTCAGTGCAGAGGAAGGGTCTCTCCCCTGTGTGCGTCCGCTGATGCTCGAGGAGATGTGAGCTGTTCTGAAACCTCTTCCCACACTCCAAACACCTGTAGGGCCTCTCCCCCGTGTGTGTCCGCTGATGCCTGAGGAGGTTCTTACTGGTCTGATAACTCTTGCCACATTCCAAGCATTTATACGGTCGTTCCCCAGTGTGGCCTTTCTGGGGGTAGGTCCAATGGGAGATGCATTTTAAGGTCTTCCCACATTCCAACCACTTGTAGGGCAGCTCCCTGGCGTGCGTCCGCTTGTGGACGGTAAAACTGGAGCTACGGCTGAAGCTCTTCCCACATTCCAAGCACTTGTAGAGTTTCTCCACAGAGTTAACCTGCTCATGGACCACTGACTCAGAGTTCTGAATGGAGCTCTGGTCACCTTCCTCCTCAGAGCTCTGTGGGCTGGGCTTGGAGCCTCTCCTTGTGTGGCATCTCCAGGGCTTTTCCTCCCCGTTGACTTCCTGCACCGGGGAGCCGTTCAAAACGGCCTCTTCCACCAGGTTCTGATGGGGGGAGTTGTCCTCCATGCTCTCCTCAGTGCCTAGGGCAGGAAGGAAGGACAGGGAGGGGATTTGCCTCTGTGCCAGAGGGAAGGACATGGAGATCTCCCCCAAATCCATCCCCGGCAGGACGGCGGTGGCACCGGGGTTGTCCTGCAGCTGGGGGCGATGCAGCACAAGAGAGGGACAAAGGGCCACTGACTTCCTTCTCACCTGCCTGCTTGTCCTGGGACATCGTCCTCCTCCTTGCAGCTTTTTATTTCATCTGGCCAAGGTTTTTTCAAAGAGAAATCCTGTTTTGAGGGGAAAACCAAGGTGTGAGTGTGTTGGCTTAGGGGCTTCAATCCATTACAGGTTTTTCCCCCACATCTTTACCACATTTACCATCTTTACCCTACTTACCACTACTTTGCAAATTTTGTTCATCACAGCATCTTTCTGAAAACAACCNTGCAAATTTTGTTCATCACAGCATCTTTCTGAAAACAACCCCCCGCAGTATTCGAGGGATTACTG
>WEKX01017323.1:0-12213 GCA_013390025.1 Pitta sordida
TGGAGAGACCAGGTCTACCCACGCAAAAAGACACCGGGACAGCTACGTGGGTGGCTCTCCCACACCAGTGTTCCCGGATGAGTGGAAAAGAGGTTTTTCCCAGTGTAGGGTGGCCGTGGGCGCTGGGAAACACTGACACAAACACTGACACACAGCAGGGCAGTGCCAAAACAGTGCTGGACCGCCGGGGGCCGTGTAAGGGTGCGGATCAAATTTGCATATGAATGAGCTGCCAATCAACGTGGAAGGTGGGCTTCACATATAGGGGGGGAAGACCCACGGTACTGTGGTATAGGCGACCTGACTTGTAACTATATAGTGCATGCTGTTGGCATCTCATTCCCATATCTTCGTCAGCTCTCAGAACTGATAGTGATTTTTGAAGAAGGCCTTTTTTCAATAATAAAAGAATGTTTTACTGTTTATTGATGAGCATTTGTGTCATACGTGCCTTGTTTTAGCTGGAAAACAATTCAGTGTTCATTAAGAGGTTTTTGTCAACTGAAAAGAGAACATGAAATAGTTTACAAGAAGCAGAGAACTGCTTCCCTGCTGGTCACAAGCTATGGACCGTGTAATGAAGCAGAACATGACCCATTAAAATGTGTTGGTTCTCCAAACGGGTTCAACGCAGGAGATTCGAAAGACACTAAATGTTATCCATTGTGTTTGTTTAGCCTTATGACATGCATTTCCTAGGAAATACATTTGCTGGAAAAATCATCCACTAAGGACAAATTGTTTCCAAGCACTTCCTGTGGGAAACAGTTCCCATCAGAGTCAAGTTTATAGTATGAGCTATTCTAGTGCATGGAGGGGAAAGCAACTCTTGTAACTTCGGGAGCAGACATGTGAAGAACTGTATGGGAGGGCGGTATGTAACTAATTTACAAAATGAAAAGTACATTTAGGTAAGGATGAAAGGAAAATGGTAAGAAGCCTCTTTGGGATATCTGATGTTATGAGTTCCTTGGGAGTTCCCAATTATTCTATGCACACAGCCTCTGTGTTGCAGAAATACACTCCATGCTCTCCTGTGAAAAGTCTTGGCTCCTCATCTTTTCACTTGTGAAACAGAGAGAAACATTTACCTCTTCTCTTAACATAGGTTTGCTGTAATGGGTTTATTCACAAATTATTTATTTGATGGGTTCTAGAGTGAAAGCATAAGCTGCTATCTTAAGTACCTCTCTCTAAAGGCTGAGTTTCACAAGCTATTTTGCATGCCCCAGAGCCATCTAAACAACATGTTTTTCATGCTGTTTTCATGCTGTTAGGGGAGTGTTTCTGGTTTGTGTAGCTGATGTCATCAGTGTATATTTGCATTCAGTAGATCCAAAGTTCAGGGCAATGGGAGAATCTATTCCATTTGTTTGCAGAGATGTAGAGATGAGGCTTTAGACTTTTTCTCAGGTTGTTCTCTCCTGTTGACTTACTTAATATAATCTTGATTTTAATTTGACTGTATTTCCACTGTGCTGCACCTTAATCCTCTTCAATTTAGGTGTGTCCACACTGCAAACTACAAGGTGTTAGCTACCCCTGTGGTGGTCTCCTGCACCTTGTGCTAAACCCTACCACACTCTTGTTCCTTTTTAGTTAGTAGCTTTGAATCAAAACTTTGCTTGTATGAAATATCCCATCAATAGTATCAAAATTCCATTTTTGAGCAATTTATATCAGAAGTAAATCGTAACTGGGAGGCATCCCATTGTTAACCATATTACTCAAGAAATCTGATATATTCTTTTGGATGATGCAGATAAGGGTTAAATGTCTTTGCCTGTTCTTTGAGCACACCAGGATGATTCGTGCCCACTTAATAAGCATCAGGGTTAAATGCAAAGTAGTTCTTCCCCAGAAACAGAGGAACAAGTCTGGAAGTAACAGTTGATTGGTGGGTTTCCAAACTGCGCAAATGGGCTGACTTGTCTAATATGAAATTTTTAAAACTCAACTGATTTGCAGTAGGTTACAGTAAGAGAAAACTCAGAGGTTTAGGTGTATTAGGAGTATCTGAAAAGCCTCTGGTACCATTAACAAGAAATATGGGTAGACATAAAATGAATGAAGAAGTGCACGTCCAAACCTGGCATTGACTGGAGGAGATGTGATTCGCCAAATTTCATTAATTAAAACATTAAGGGCAAACCAAAATGGGAGGAAAGGCTAGCCTGAGTAGAAAAGGAGATAAAATATTGAAGCAAACTACTAGATTTATTGTTGAACTCCACAAATATTACAATGAGGAATTCTGTATTTAAGGCACAACAGAACACAGATGTAGTAAGAGAAATCAATATGGCACAATTTTAGGAGGAAAAAAATAATAATACCACATATTGTGATAGAAAGAAGAGAGTAAAGAGATCCTGTTTTGCAAACTATTTCATTATATTGTGCGGAGAATATAAAGAAAAGTATACAGTTTATAAAGCTCATGCCAGCACCAGTTTCAAATGAAATATGTATTTCTTCCTAGAACATACTATATATTTAACTTTAGGATGTAGTCAGGGGGCAAAGGGAAGGCCACTGCTATAAATAGGCTCACTTCCCATTTCTGATGGCATCTTCCTGAAGCATCTGTTCTGATGACACAGAGCTGGACTAGAAGATCCCATGGAATGGTTCTGATGATCAAAGCCACACATAACTAAACAAAATCTAGTACTAGCAGACATGAGATGAAAGTAAGTGGAGTGGGCTGTAAAAGGCTGCCTACAGATTTTCTTTGTTTTATTGAAGACAGTTACAGTTTATTTTTAGAGATATACAAAACAAACCGCTAGGCAGGATAGATTGAGGGGAAAAATAAACTTCTCTCTCTATCTCTATCTCTATCTCTATCTCTATCTCTATCTCTATCTCTATCTCTATCTCTATCTCTATCTCTATCTCTATCTCTATCTATCTATATCTATATCTATATCTATATCTATATCTATATCTATATCATCTATATCTATGTGTATCTATATCTATCTATATATCTATATCTATGTCTATATCTATATCATCTATATCTATATCTATATTTATATGTAGGTATTTCCCTCTTCCTCCCAGCTGGGAAGAGAAGGCAAAAGGGAGAAGGGGAAAAAAAAGGGGGGGGAAAAATGGAAGGGAACAAAACAACTAAGAGGGGAATGTCTCCTGACTGCCCTTTTCCCCTCTGGGGGTGTGGAAGGATGAGCATGATGTGGAAGGGGTAGATGAGTGCCGAGAACCCTGGAAATGCTAGAAGCTGTTGCGTGGCTGCAGTGTCCACTAGCGGGGAGCAGCCATGGGGAGTCCGTTTCTCAGCTTTCCCCATCAGGAGGGCAAGAAGAGAGAGCATGAGACTGCTGTGGGCTGGGTTTAAAAAAGCCTCCTCACTACAGCTCTGCTTCTGCTCTCCCCCTTCCACCAACCAGCAACCGAGTAGAGTTGTCGTGGCTGGAAACACAACCAAGTCTTCTGTTAGCTGTGTCCATAAACCAAGCACAATTAAACACAACTCAAACAATTCATATACTATCCCAGAAACAAAATAAAATGCACATCCAAATCAAGGATTGGATTTTGACATCTGTGCAATAAAGCGGATTTTATGCTGTTTCTGGAGGCTTAGGTTCTTACCTGGAAGGAAAGACAATAGTACATTCAGTACCATTCACTTTTTTAATGAGTGAACAACAAAGGAGTAGAAAATAAAAGTTATTTTTGCTAAAGGAAAAAAAAAAATAAAGTTTGCTGAGTGAATTTTTAAAAGAAAAAATAACTAAAATAAAGCAAATAAAAAAAGTTTGTAACTTTTTGAGACATTGCACTTTTTTACATCATGAACTAAACTTCTAGGGTATAATCCTGGTTGGACAGTAGCATTGGTATAAGTTAGAGTAGCTGTGCAAGCATAAAAAGAGACTTGATTATTCAGTGAATGAAGACAATGCAATGCTCAATTTCATATCTCTTTCTCTATGTTTATGACTTCCTTCTTAAAGAAGAATGCTCTGTGTTCCTGGTTACCAGCCAAAACATATGGTAACACATTATTCCTGTAATTACTTCTGAAATTATGGTAAAACATTCCATTGAGCTGTTCAAGTCCTTACATAATGGACTTAAATTCACTCTGTAGTTGGAGATAAAACCAAGAAAAAAATATTTACTGTCAGGTAAACATCGGAAGCGTTGTTAGAACAGAACTAAATATCTCTTAAATGTACAGGAGAAATTGATATCAGAAGAGAGTAGCTTGTCTGTAGAGCTGTGTTTATAATGAAACTCTGCAGAACAATGCATAACAAAACTTCAAATACTATACAATGAAAGAGTCTACTGAAGTGGACTTGTATTTACTGGATTTTCAATCAATCATCACTCAAAAATGTTTAGACTTTTCAGTCAGCCACTAAATAGAAACATATGACTATAATGTATTTTTTTACAAGTGAATATAGTAATGAAATTAAATTTAATTTTCAGCATCTATGGAGTTTCTTCATTTTTGAAGAATCTTACATTAAGAATATATTTCAGGAAAAATCTCTAAAAACTGGTTTTTTTAAGTAGAAGATGAAGTTTTAACCATTCTGCTTGGAAGATGGTAGTAATGGCCAGAATTATGTAGTACGTAACGAGTAAGAAACAGGTACTGGTGCAATCAGTGGAAGTATATCCACTGGAAAGCACTTTCTTCTTCCAACTCTGTCAATAATATTCAACTTTTCTTACTGTGGACAATAAAATAGTTACCAAGTTGGTTCAAGTTGGTTTGGTATCTGTAACAAATCACTCATATTTTATTTTGCATTGCTGCCAGTCTCTTTCTATCGCTATAAATACCTTTTTTCTTTTTTTTTTTTTTTTCACCAATAACTTGGGTAAAAGAAATATCTCAGTATAATCATAATGTAGAATCAACCTCATTTTTTCCCTTTAAATCCAGACTACTTAATTCGGTACTTTTATTTTTAGACTTTTAGTTGTTGGACCTGAAAGGACTTGATACAAAAGTGCTCAAAGATCAGGCCATGTCATTGTTAGCCTATTTTTGAAAAAATATGGTGACTGAGAACAAGCATGATGGCAAATATAAGGATAACATTACTCTCAAGTTTTAGGAAGGCAGGGTATAACTTTGGGAAATTTGGGGCTGACAGTACTGGGGAAAAATGGAATTCATCTGGGAAATTATTTAAAGCACGTACCAGGCTGCCCCAGGAGGAATTCAGCCAACAGATTGAGTTATCATACCAGTCCACTCAGAGCTAGTGAAGCCACATGTTGAATATGCTATCCAGTTTTGGAGTTCCCATTTCACAAGACATTAGAAAAAACTGGTGAGGGTCCAGGGGAAGGTCCACAGTGGTCAGAGGCCTGGATGGTACATGTATCCTTTGAACAGTGCCTGAAGGAGCTGTATTTTAGTCACGTGCAGGTCACTAGTGGAAACTATCACAGAATCACAGAATCACAGAATATTATGAGCTGGAAGGGACCCACAAGGATCATCTAGTCCAACTCACCATCTAACCCCTGTACAGAGACTGAACTNTAATAGCAGCATGAAAATATTTGGAAGATACTTAAAAAATTACATTATTGTACTCTTCCACTCTACACTCTTGGTAGCACCAGATAACAACAGCAAGGGCACATGGCTGCAAAATGGCAGACTCAGATTGGATATTAGGAAAAATAATTCACTAGAAGGAAGCATGCAACTGGACCTCATTCTGAGAGCTGTTTGGAGTCTTCGCTGTTGCAGGGTTTTAAAGTTCAGTTAGACAATGTCATACTGACCTGATCAGTGCACTGATCTTCTCAGTTGACTGAACGGCCTTCAGTGGTCTCATCCAGTCAGTTTTCCTGTGGTTCTATGATTTGATACACGGAAAACTTCATTCTCAACCCACTCATTGTGACAGACTAACAACACCAGTCACATGGCACTGAGGTCATGAGTTTTTTAGAGAAGCACCAAGTATTACAGAGCTAATGCTAAATGCCACAAACCTGGAAACTGTATAGATAGGGAAGTTTAGACAACATATTAGCCATCTTTAGGAATTACTTTGGAGCAGTGGATTTGGTTTCTCATTTTTCAGCACTGCAGAGCGGTCTTCTTTCTACTGGATATTGTTACATTATGGAGGCTGATCTGCATGTTTCTGTGAAATAAATGCATATGAACTTTTAATAGCCTCTCGAAAAAGAACTATTCTCTTTTCTTCCACTCACACATTTCCTGCACAAGAATCCTTTATATTGTACAAGCCTGATGTTTCACCAGTATGAGTAGGATGTTTTCTTCTCTCTTAATAAAAAATAGAGGTCAATTCTTGTTCAGGGATTTCTAAAATTCATGTTAAAAAAAAAATAAAATATTTTCCTTATTTTATATACAGCTTCAGTGAATTTCAGGCAGCTACTGTAGAAAGAATGAATGGTTTTACTGCTGTTATCTCTCATAATTTCATTGTTATTCAGTGTATTAATAACATGCAAATTTAGCAGAAACCATGACCAGCTGAGATTTCATTCTGCAGTAACACTGAAATAACTGGAATTCAGTAAAGATTGACTTAATTAACTTTTGCTTCCCTCAAGTACTGTATACTACATAAAGACCTCTTTGTATTTTATTTTATCCTTGACATAAAGTACATTTTAAACAGGTGTTGCTTTTGGAAATTGTTTAGAATTTTGTCATGCTGTCCATCTGATGAGTTGTACTGCAACTCTTCTGAGCCTCATAGTAGCCCTACTGTGCTTTGTATTGGTAGCTAGAGGGATGTTGATAATACCCCAGTGTTTCAACTACTGCTGAGCACAGCATTGGGACTGTAATGTTCCTTACCCATTCGAGGGCAAGATTCTGGGAGGGCACACAAGCAGGCCAGCTGACCCAAACTGACCAAAGGGATACAGTAATATCTGGCTGCATTGCGACCCCTGCTTTGCGACCTTGCTTGTTTGTGAGACATTTTTCTCAAAAACTGACTCAGTGATTCATGAAGCTTCCCAGCCAATGCTCAGTGCCTCTGCTTTGCCAAGGGGTGGTGCCGGTGCTCCCTGTGGAGCGGGACTGGACTGGCCTGGCCCCGCCCCACGGGGAGGATGTGCGGTGCCGCTCACTCCCGTGGTGCCACTCACTCCCGTAGTGCTTATGGTTCTGCAGCACCGTGCACTGCTCCCTGCCCCACTCCTGTGTGTCTCCATACCTGGTCCCTACAGTGGAAGGTTCACGCTGCGGTATGTCCCAGGTAGCTGCAGAGACCCAGTGCAGCACTACCACAAGCCACGCTGTCCCCTGTTACTCTAAGCCCAGGTGGCGAACTGACCCCTGCTGGGCACGTGTTACTGTTTCCATGGCTACAGGCAGGGAAGGCGATGCAGTCTGTGCTTGGGGACTGCACGTCCAGCATGCCTGGTGATGACGTAGCCCCAGGGAAAGTGGGCTGGCTATGGGGATGGTGGGGCAAGCACTGTGTGCTGGGATGGGGCAGTGGTGGGATGTGCCCATGTCGGCGCTGCAGCTGCTGCGCCAGGAGGAAACTTCTGCTCCCGCATGCCCTACCCCAACTGCAGCAGGGGGAAGCAGTGTTCTGCTGGTTCCATATGGCCAATGCTGCCTCTCCCAGGACTGGTGGATGTTAAAGGGAAAGAAACTCTGACACCAACGCCACCTCTGACCATAAGGGCCCCCCTGGTGTCTCAGTATTGCAAAGTTAAGGTTTCCCAGGCTCCACGAGTACCAACCAGAGCCTGGGGACACCCCTTCCCCGCTGCAGCCCCGGAGCTTCCCCCCTGCGGAGGCAGTGCAAGCGAGAGTGGTGGCAGCAGCCCGGTGGCAGCTGTGGAAGCAGCAGCATAGCTGAAGAGAAGTCCAGGGATTCTCCTGGGGTCTCCTCAGGCAGAGAGGGCTCAGAATTAGTTCCCTTTGCTCCCCTGTGCTGTGAGAGCCCATGCGGAGGAGCGGAAAACACTCCCCAGTGCTCCTGATTGGATGAGAGTGCAGCAATGGGCATGACCTGTATATATATTAATGAACTGTGCATGTTTGCAAAATAGACATTTCAGGAGACCCTGACAAGATCCCTTCCTCGTGAGGGGTGAGGTATTCCATGAGGTGTTCCATGCTGTATGACATCAGCTTAGATATGAAAACTAAGGAGAAGAGCATTAAAGTGATATTCATTGTTTCCAGTGGCTGCCCATTATGAAACCACTCCTTGTGCTGAAGCTCTGCCTCTTTGGGACGTGGTCAGACATTGCTGTGGTTGGGAAGTAGAGATTAGGTTTCTGCTTCACTTTTGCGCAAGTACGCTTTGCTTTTGCCTTAGTAAACTGCCTTATGCCAACTCACAAGTTATTTACCATTTTATTGTCTTCTCCCTGACTGGCTGGGAAGGGTTAGAGTGATAGAATGACTGTGTGGGCACTTGGCATCCAACCAAGGTCAACCTGTTCCATGACTGTGGAAAGAACATGAGTCAAAGGATCACCACCAAGTCTTGATTTGTAGATGACTTCTTGGTAAGATAAGAGCACAAGAAGGGGTATGAAAAATATGTACAAAGTGGAAAAACTTAAATCAGTTTGGTCCTCATAGAATCAAATCACATAGTCCTTATAGAATAATGGATGATAGAACTTCTCTCATAAAGGCAGAAAGGTTACAGCACACATCAACAAGGTGTATGAGGTCAGAAGGAGTTCCATACTTAAAAAAAGTATAGTCAAGTTTTCCCATGCAGGCACCATTGAAAGCGTCTTGAAACCACCAGGGGTACAAACCTTTGTCAGCTTGTCCAAATAGCACTTAAAACCCCCCACATTTCCCCTATTAGTCTGTGTGCATGTAAACAGTAAATACTTATTATTCAAGTAAGGTCAGAGCAGTTCTCTAAGTAGAGTTGATAATGAATTTTCTAGACTAGGAAATAAGAAATTATAAGTTGCCTAAATTAAGACAGAGTTAGCCTAAAAGAACCTCTTCAATTGATCCGGTTTTAGAAGTGTTTTTTTCTAAAGAAGTGTTAGTGTGAGCTCTATGAGGTCACATAAGGACTAAAGAGGTGGTAGTTGCTGAAAGAAACAGTGACATGATATGAAAATAGTGTGCCTTTAATTGAAAAGTGGTTTAGAATAGAATAAGTAAAGAATCCTTGAAATAAGGCTGTAAGACTTCTATACATCAGTAAAACCTTTCTGTGCCACAGTATTGGTTTGGTTACATCTTTTATACTAAACATACCTTGATTTTTTGACAACTAGAAGTCCATTAGTTAGATACCAGTTTTGCAATTGAAGATCAGATATGTGAAAGTAATACATGACTTGGATGTAGTGAATTTAGTATACTAATCCAAGCCATTATCTGCTGACCAGGACAAAAGAAAAGCAACAAGTCTGTTCAACTCATAGGCACATATTTGAATATGTTTTCACAACAAATTTGGAGGAGTAAAGGGAAAAATATAGTTAAAATAAAATGGGAAAAGTATAAAAATAGTAATATTGCAGCTTGATACTAATTTTCATTTGAATTTTCATTGCGAACCGGGCAGAAAAATGCTAATGCAGTTTTTCTATTACACAGATTTAGGGATTATTTGTTACTCAGAGGACTGATGTATTCTACAGAATGAAAAATATGATTTTTAGTCTGTTGATTGATTTAATAGGAATTATGTGAGACCCAACAACACTAAGTGTTGAATTGTGCACTAAGATACTAACAGTGAAAGAATTTCTGCTATAAGCTGATAAGTTATACATAACCAAGAAACAGAAGCTGGGATAGTTGTATTACTTTATCTCAGGACAAATGTAAATCAGCAGTATAATGCAGGCCTGAAAGAAGCAAATGTGATGCTAGCTTTGTACCCAGCAGCAATCTGAATGCCGTTGTAAAAAGTAGTGTTAAAAAAAAAAAAAAAAAAGTAGTGTAGTAGAATAAATTCCTTATTTGGAATCCTGTGGATGTCAAAAATTTCTGGGTTCACAAGATGAATTCTGTATACAGTAATACACACTGTACACAGTGACAGTGTTTTCTTTTCCCATTGAATTTTGGTGATGGAATTTTTTCTCCAAAAAGAAATGTGTCAACAGTTAAATGTGAGATCTGAATATAACTGCTTAGTAGTGACTCTTCCAGGAAGCTTTCTGATCGATGTGGGGACTGCAAATCATTTGAGTCTGGAAGGAGTTGAGCAACTGTGAAGCTGGAGCTAACCACAGTTGGATGAAAATTGCTAAATTATGTTTTCTTTATTTTGAACAAAATGTCAAGCATTGCTCTTTTGCCTTTGCCTTTACAAAGGTCAATTGGATTTTAAAAAGCATCAAATCAACTTGTACTTGTAAATCATCAGATATGTTGTTTTGCTGTTACAGCAGAGTAATGAAAAACTTTAGTGACAAAGATCCTCAGTTGCAAAACTTGGAATCAAATTGACATTTTTTCTTTTGTCTTTCTATATCATCTTAAAGAAGAGTGGGTAGAAGTCTTAGTTTTAAGGAGACTGTAATCTAATTTTCGAAGGGAGGGGGAGGGTGTGACTGTAAGTAAAGACATAATCTACTAGACTTGCTAAAACTTAAAAAAAACTTAAAAAAAACCCAGTCAAGCAAAGTGAGAATTGTGACCCATCCTTAAATAGGCTCAGATACTCTGTATACCCAGTGGCAGATTTTGAAATTTTAGTCTTTCTTATGCTCCATCACCCCCTGGGATTAAACTTTTGAGTTCCAGAAAAGAGAAAATTGGCATTTTAATATACAGTGATTCCTTTCTGAATGGAGCAGAGCCAGCAGTTTTGGAACACCTTTTTCTTATTACCGACTTCTGAAAGATGACAGGAAAAGAGTGATTCCCACCATGAAGGCTGCTGCTTTCCTGTAAATCTTTGTTATTTTCACACTACCTTTTTAGGAACCCACTATTATTAACCAAGTAGGCCAACCTATGTGACAGAAATCTTTTATTTCATATAAAGAATATGTATTTACAGATCTATTTTCAATTCTATAGTTTCATTTTCTTCAGTTCTCAGCTCTAGGCACTTAATTTTAATACACTGATTTCCAAAGGCTTATTTTATGATCACTATAGAGAGAAATGTGATTCCAAAGGATGTTTCTTCAACCCCGTGTGAGGTTCCTGCTTTCAATTAGTATAGCATTTCAGTGTTTAGGCTCTGAGATTTAATCACAAAGACAACCCTCTCCTTAAGCACCTGCTTTTGTCACCTTCTCCATGGGTTTAAAAAAATTAAAATCTAGACATTGCATACCTAGCAAACAGGAAGTCTGCAATCACCCATCTTTGCGTATCTCAGACTCTTTTTTCATTTTTCCCTAAGAAATGAGTAGTCTTAGAACGAGGAACAAATAATTTGTATCCACATTTCCACAGGGCCTTTGCCTTGCAGAAAAGTACAGTGTAGATGTCCTTCATGAAGTTACAGTAGTATAAGATGAGGTTTTGGAACCATTTGAAGGGTTTTTTAAGAGTCAATGTAGAAATACAGTCAGCCTTCTTCCACTTCACACACCCCAGATAGCAGCTTCACATCTTTGCTGTGTGATTTTTCAGCGATTAAGGACACCCCTTTTGGGACTGCACATGCGTGACCTGACACGCATGAATATTCAAAGTAGGCAGTCATGAATATGCAAATTCCCCCTGCCACCCATGCCGGTGCCGTCCATGCCAGTGCTGCTCATGTTGGTGCTGCAGCCACCCGTGCCAGTGCTACGGCCACCTGTGCCCCATAGGGCCTCCTCCACACACTGCAGCTGCCCCACGGGACAGAGAAGACTGCCTTCACTCCCCCAACCGTGGAAGGAACTCCCACCTCTGTAGCTGAGAGGGCAGGGTGACCGGGGTGAAATTTGCATATTAATGAGCTGCTAACCTACACTGATGAAGGGCTGCATGGAGAGGGGTCAAGACCCACACTGCCATCGTAGAGGAGGCCCGATTGTAGCCTAAAAAGCAATATGTGGATGTTGTGTACTCGGACCTCAGCAAAGCCTTTGACACGGTTTCCCACAATAACCTTCAAGATAAACTTGTAAAGCATGGACTGGATGGGAACATTTTATGCTGGGTTACAAACTGGTTGGAAGGGCGAGCTCAAAGGGTGGTGGTGAATGGTGCAACATCTGACTGGCGGCCACTCACCTGTGGAGTCCCACAGGGGTCAGTCCTAG
>WEKX01017323.1:12899-26905 GCA_013390025.1 Pitta sordida
CCGAGGATGGGACTGGCGCGGTGCGGGGGGGCAGTGGCAGCGCAGGACCGATGGGGACAGGATCAGGGAGGGGAGGAGCAGGGACCAGGGATGGGGCTGGCTGTGAAAGCGGGGAGGCGGGGGCGGGGGGGGTGGTGCGAGCCATGGCAAATGAGTGAGTGGGATGGAGATGGGATCGAGGTGGGGCTGCACCACCACCATGAGCCATGGCAAGCGAGTGAGCAGGACGAGGACAGGATCAGGGTGGGGGTGAACCACGAGCCCTGCGAACAGGGCTGGGGGAAGCGGGGACAGGACTGTCTGTGCGAGCAGGGAGCCAGGTGGGGGACGGAGCCCGTGCCACAAGCGGCGGAGCTGAGGGCCGATCAGACGGTCACGGTAGCTTCTGCGCACACGCCGAGGTCACAGAGCTCGTGGAAAAATCACCTGCAAATACTGAAGCTCGCAAATAGCGGATTGCGAATACGCGGGGGCTCACTGTATTTGTAGAAAACCACATATCTTATTTGGTGTACGTATTTGCACAAACTTACATAAAAATATGGAAAATAAAAACTTGAGAAATTAAGTATTTTCACTAACATAATATAAATTTTAAGTTCATATGTTGTAAAGAAATTTCAAATAACACACAAAGTTTCTGCTTGTTCAAATAATCACAATAGGATACAATGGTATGATACATGAAAAATTATTTTTTATTTACTATCTTTGTTTTGTAGTTCACTTGGCCTCTAGGTAGCCATGTCTGCTCTGCAGCAACATTAGAGGTTTAGACTGGATGTTAGGAAGAGGTTTTTCCCAGAGACAGTGATCTCTCAGTGGAATGGTCTGCCCAGGGAGGTGGTGGAGTCACCATCCCTGGAGGTGTTTAAGAGAAGACTCGATGAGGAGCTCAGTGTCATGGTCTAGTTGTTGGGAAGCTTGGATGGATGGAGCGTGGTGCCCATGGTCCCACGCTTGTGGGCCTGATCCCTGGGTGGGCGTTCACTTGGGAGTTGGACTAGATGATCCTGTGAGTCCCTTCCAACTCAGAATAACCTGTGAACCTGTGAACATGAATTGCTAGCCTATCAATCTTCAGATGTAGATATTATCATTTCATTATAGATGGATGAAATAAAAGCCTTAGGAATAAATTACTTCTATAAGGCCAGCATACTTGCTAATATAAGAACCAAGTTTAATGGCTCCTAAATTTAATGTTGGTTCTTAGTTTATTAAACCACATTACTACCAATCCCTCAGTCTTCATTGCCTCAAATACTGTATTTTTTGAACGGGTTGTATTTTCTAAATGGAAGCCAAATTTATTGCTCCTAGTGCATTTAATCCCTGTAACAGTAGAAAGCAAAGGAGCTGGGGGGGTGAATGATTTTCAGGACAGTCTAAATAAAGATCATCCTTTTCCTGGGATCATCTCTTTTTTGATTGCTTCAGACTGCTACCCTCGTTTCCATTGACAAAGAGCATCAACAGACACTGTTTACTCACTTTGTTAACATGGTTTGGCTTAGTTTGTAAATTGATTTGTAATAGCTAAAATACCCAAGAAAATAATGCAATACTTAACATCAAGTTACTTAACACCAAGTGGTGTCAAACATATCTGGAAATTTCTTCTTCCACTCTGTCAATACAAACAATACACAAATAAAAGATAAATAAATTCCAGGATCATAGTTATACCTTTCTGACAGGAATTTGATTTCTCTGTGTGACTTGTAGAGACTAAACCATCTAGTGTATTAAAAAATTACTTCTATTAACTCTGTTCACATAGAAGCTATTATGCTGTATACTGCAGCTTTTCAAAACTGTGTTTAAGTAGGTGTTAAATGGTCCACTGTCGTTTTAAATAAAAAGCAAGAATCAATAATCATGTCAATACTCAAAAAACTTTATGTAGAGGATAGAAAAATCATTCAGTTTATGATTTAGGTATGTTTTGTAGGATGCCTCATCCCATCCCACTGAGTATTCTCATCAGCAGCTCTACAGAACCAGAGGAGCAGAAGTTAATTTTATAGGCCTATGCCTTTACTGCTGTATTCATTCACTTGCTGACTCTGGAAAGGCAACAAGGCAAAAATAATCTCAGGAAAAGAGGAAGGTATAAGGTTGCTGTATCTCCTTCTCCTAAATGGCAAAATTAAACTTGTATCATGTTCTAAGAGATCCTTTCATTAGAAAACTGGAAAGAAATTCTTGACTTCAATGACCTAACAAGGTCTTTTCATTGAAAATGTAGCCTTCCTTTTAGCACAGTGCATAGATACTGAAAAAGTGTGAGGATATTTATTTGTTTTCTTCACAAAAAAATCTGAGTGCATCCATAAAGTGTGAGCACTGGATTTTTGGGCTGCCATTTCAAATGCATTTGTCATGTAATATGATACAGAGAATCTTAAACAGACATAAAGCCCATCTGCTTTGGAGACAAGAGTGACATAATAATGTCAACAGGGATGCAGAGCCAGACAGAATATGGGTAAGGGGAAAAGTTCCCAAACTTGGGCTCAGTAAATTTGCTCACCTTACTCTGCTAAACTGCTGCTGACCTGGCTCCTCTGTCTCACTGCTCAGATAACAACTCCAAGTGCCCTCTTCCTTAATGGCCTTTGGATTGGTCACTCAGTTGTGTCATGTTTTGTTTTGTGTCAGATTTTAAGTTGTATTAAAACTTGACTTTCATAAGTATGATTAAAGTTTGCTAAATAAAAGGCATTTTGGTAAGTGCTTTGTTGCACAAAGTCTGTTAATATCCAACAGGTTGGACTATAATTATCACAACAGCCACACCACAAATACTGCACTTTTTAACATCTATAAAATAGAGCAGCTATGTCTATTAACCATATATCAATGATTTATCAAACCTTTAGAAACAGTAAATAAATCAACCCTTAGAAGAAATTCTGTCAATCCTTTCCGAATTAATAGTAATTAATGATAACACCTGCTAAGAGTCCATTTGTCAAGTATAAAAATGCCTTTCATGGGTGACATTCCTGCATAGGCCAATGTATTATCAACCATTTTAGGTTTTCTTTTGTTGTTTTGTGGTATGGGTTTTTTTCATGTAGCAACTTACATACTAGATTTTATTATAGTACTTTCTTTGCATACTGAAGCTGAAGTGGTACATATGTGATACTCATAAGTGAGATGAAATGTCAAATTCCTTTCCTGTTGCTTTCAACAAAGTTTGGAAAGGTTGCTATTACCGGTACTTTTTTTCATTTTTCTGCTTGATTCCTTTCAAATGGAGAAATCCACTTTAGCCTTATTCATTCAATTTCTGCAGTAGAGGCATCATATAATCAAAGTATAACACATAGAAAATACATTTTGTTACTTTAATTTATACAGAAATCCCTCGGTACTTTGTGCTTCTAGTTTCACTTCCTCACATCCTCCCTCTGTTCTTCACGGTGCTTTCCTGCGTGTGCATGTGTACAGTGCCTCTGCTGCACCAAGGGGCAGAACTGGCCTGTCCCGTGGGGCAGGGCACCACGGCTCCCCTGGACTCCCCAGGGGGGTGGAGCACTGTGGCTCTCCAGGTGTCCCTGGTGGGGGCAGCTTGCATTGGCTCCCCAGGAGGAGTCCTAGGTGGGGGCAGCACGTGGCAGCTCCCTGGGAGTCCATGGCAGGTGATGTGACCCAGCTGCCTATGGGCTCAGCAGAGATATGTTGGGCAGGCGCACTGACCCGGATCTGCTCCCCTGCCTCAGCAGAGCAACATTGGGCAGAGGATGTGTCCCACATGCCCCTGGGCACAGCCCCAGGCCAGCCTCAGGAAGGCGTGCCCCATGGAGGGGCAGAGAAAACCCTCTTCACTCCTGTGTCCCATCCGACAGCATGTGGAGGTGACAGAAACACCCCCCAGCACTCCAAGGCCAAGGGAGGTGGGGCGATGGGCATGGCTTATTTGCATACGTATGATGTGCCGCTCTTCATGTATTTTGGCCTTGATGACACTCCTGAAGTCCTGATCCCCTACAAAATTTGAGGTATTACTTTATTGATAAGTTTTTCATTTCATTTCATTACATGTTTATACTTTTTAATTGAGGAAAAACATGAAGTGGGTTTGTGGTATGTGGAGAGGAGCTACGGTTTTACAAAGAGATGGCTTGGAGAAACTGGTTTGGCTAGATTCAGGATTGTCATTATGTTACATTACACTGAAGTTTTCTGAGTGAGCCTGCATCAAGAACCACTGTCCCCATGTTGAAGGTGGAGACACTGTGCCCAGTGTAGGAGCTGGGAAAGCAGAAGCAGACTCAGGTTCTTAGCATTCCCACTGTCCTCACTGGACTGCAATGGTGAACATCACCCTACGTATTTCTGCATTCATTAGATTTTGAATTCTTGTAATTATTAATTGCATGAAATGGCACTGCCTCACTAGGCTATGAGACTTTCAGTACTTGCCTATATCACTGGGGTTTATATAGCTTTATGTTTGATCTGATTAACATAAAATAGCTTCAAAATCCACCTGCCTGGTGAAATTTCCCTGTCTTCAGAATTTCTTACTACATACTTCCCTTGGGAGCTTGCTTTTACTTCTTGCCAGGCTTTTTGTTACTTACTTATCAGCTCATGTTCTCAGCTAACTCCTGCAAGAAGCCAAAATGCTTCTCTGTACACCTGAGCATGCGCAGTCTGGAGATGTAAGCCTAATTATGTCAGCATTCCCAATCTGGTCTGACTTGTAAGTACCTCCAGTTTTGTGGAGCTCAGCTCTGCGCGTTCGCCCTGCTCTACAGACAAAGCCAGTGCTGACTGGGATTGTATGTGGAGGGAGGAGGGAGGTTAGAGTTCTTTCTCCTAGCTCTGACTGTGGAGGGATAATGGCAGAACTGGTAGCTGCTCCACTGCCACTGGTGACAGGAGAGTGTAAAGGAAGTCAAAAAGCACTAGAGTGAAACATAAAAAAAAAAAAAAAAAAAAAAAACAAACTAAAGAGCCACTTTGTCCAGCCATACACTCTCCTCTTGACTCCCCATGCAGCTCTGGAGCTGGTAGCTGTCTGTGTTTGCTTTGCATTGGACTTTCGGTGCAGACCAGACAGCTCTGTCAAACACATTGCATGGTTTTACGATGAGAAAACATGATCCTGCAGAGCCAGCAGTTACTGCCATACACGGGTGCTGGAAAAGAATAGACGTGATCTGCAGCCTTCACACAAAGCAGATCTCAAAAGGACATATAATCCATGCTAAGTAATAGGAAAATCTATGCTAAAATAAAAAAACAACAGCTGAGAAGTTTATTGCTTTGAAAAACATGTTAAAGTCCATTCTTCCACAGCTTCTATAATTTTTTCCTCTGAAGAAATGCTACACAGATAGTAGAAATGGATCACAGAGTGGGTCATATCCAAATCCTTCTGTTTAGAGCTGAAAACATGTCTTAGTTCACTTCTGGCATTAATCCGTTGAAGACAATTTCCAAGAAGGAAAGGAACTTTTTTTTCCCAACTACAAGGAGAACCAACAGTTTAGATATGTATTTAATGACTTACGTTGTCTGTTGCTGAAAATGGGTAGAGTTGCATTACTGCAGAGTTCAGTAAATACACCAGCACGTAGAAGTCAAATGTTCCAACTGCTTACTTCTTAAATATAAATATATATAGGTATCCTGTGGCATTACATTAATATGCAGTGACATACAATTTAGCATTAGTTATTTTCTTATTTTCATTCACTTTCTATTTTCTTTTTTTTTCCCCAAATATTGTCGTTCATAACTTAACTGGTATATCTATCTGAAGCTATTTTGAAAGCCCTGATAGTGTCATTGATTTTTTCCTTAAGAAAAAGTTGTAACACACAAATGGAAATTCTAGAAAGTTTCAGAGCTATGGTTTCTAAAAAGAACCTCAAAGCAAGAGTTTTTAATAGAAGGCTGACAACAGTAGGATCAAGTGCCCCCTCAGCAGTTCATTGGTGACACTAAGCTATGAGGTGCTATTTATGCACTGGAGGGAGCCAGTCCACAGTACATACACAGGCCTGAGAGGTGGGCTGATACAAACCTTATGGATTTTTGAAGTGCAAGGTCCTACACCTGGCCAGTGGCATTCTCAGATACACCTACAGGTTGGATGGAGAAGTCATTGAGAGTAGCCCTCACAAAAAAGACTTGGGCCTGATGGTGCATTGTGCTCTCACAGTACAGAAGGCCAACCATATACTGGGTTGCATCCAAAGGAGCATGTCCAGCAGGTGGAGGGAGGTGATTCACCTCTTCTACTCTGCTCTTGTGAGATCTCACCTGGAGTAATATGTACGGTTCAGGTACCCCTAACATAAGGACATGGAACTGTTGGAGCAGCAAGTCCAGAGGAGGGTCACAAAGTTGATAAGAGGACTGAATCACCTCCCCGACAAAGAGAGGCTGAGACAGTTGGGGCTGTTCAGCCTGGAGGAGAGGAGGAGACAAGGTCATATGGAGCCCTCATAGTAAACTTCCAGTATTTGAAGGGGGCCTACGGGGAAGACAGAGAGACACTCTTTGTCAGGAAATGTAATGTCAGGACACAGAGTAATGGGTACATGTTGAAAGAGAGGGAATTTAGTTTACATACTAGGAAGAAATTCTTTACTGTAGGGGTGGTGAGACACTCTATCAAGTTGCCGAGCGATGTTGTGGATGACTCAACCCTGGCAGTGTTCAGTTGAGGCTAGATGACCCTTCAGGTCCATTCCAACTTCTTAATGTTCTATGATTCTATTATTCTATGGTAAAATCATATTTAGTATGAGTTTGGCTTTTATTTTACCCTGAGAAACACCACCTATGAAAACAGAGCTCAAGTAGTCTCTTGAGGTACTCTTTATTCTGTCCTTGCACATGCTAGGGGCAATGAAGAGCAGAAGAAAATCAGCTCATTATCTGAAGCCAGAAAGTGTGTGATTTTGATGCCGTAGCCAAATTATACATCCACCTACTCTTGTTCATCTACTTGTCAGATACAGTATCTCATCTTTGTCCTCATTTTTGCCCATGTTTCCCTTTCTGTAGGACCATACCTATCCAAAACAGTTTTAACTTCATGCTTTATAAATAAGACTTCAGCTGTCTCTGAAGCTGTGGAAAGGTAATTTTCATTAAAATCAAAGAAGGTAGGGAGTGTAGACAGTTCCTGTGAATATCACTTAATAGTAAAGCATGCTATACAAGACCTCGACTTCTGAGATAATCAGTTATCTGGTAAAATTGCTTCTTGTAGTATTTTAGACCTCTGTTATTCTGGATGTGAAAAGCATAAGGAATTGTTGTAAGATATTTGTTGAGGTCAGTTTCAACTAAGAGATTGTTGAAGATGGTGAGATATTGGTTTCTTACAGCATTGTATGTCTGTAGCTCTCTTAACTGACTGCAGCATCCCCCAAAAGTTTCCAAATACAGTGAACCCTCACATATCGCAGTGATTAGGGTCTCCCTAACTTCTATGAAGCCTGTGATCTGGGCTCATGAATTTGCAGATAAGTCCCACCTGTCACCCCACCCCCCTCAGCCCCAGAGCACTGGGGCAATGTATATGGGTTCAACTGGTCCTAAACACACCCCCCAGCACTCAGCTGAACGTGGACACACTCCCCAGTGCTCAGGTTGGGACCAGCCAACTTCTACACAGAGCTTGGCATTACTTCAGGCTCCCACCACTAAGTGGGCCTGTGCCTAATAATAAGCTATAATAAGCCATTGGCACCATGTTGTAAACCTTCCCTGATGTGCAACCTCTGCAACACTCATAAAGGAGCAAACTCTGGGCAGTCCCCATGCGACTGAGGGGTGCCACCCCCGTCCCTCCCAGGGCATGCCTGTCCCGCCCCATGGGGAGTGCTGGTGTTGCCCCTTGGCAGTGGCAGACAATCTGCTCATGCACAGACACAAAAAGACAGTGAAGAATGGGGCCACCTTCATAGGCAAAAAAACCCTGCGATGTACTGAAGTTGCAAGACAAAAACTGTGAAGTACTGAACATTTACTGTAGTCAGAGAATGATGGAGTATACAAACATCTTATTGCCACCAGTCTTTCCCTAAAACACCAGAGCAGCAGATATGAAAAATAATTATATCAATTATCCACCACCCTTTAGGCCCATCCAAGACAGAGTTTTTGAAGGTGTCTTGCATTTATGGTTTCTGAAGTATCACAGTTAATGTTACAATTTTTGATAGCATTACAGTGAAATGCTGCTAAATAAATTATCAATTTTCTCAGTCAGACATCACACAACAACAAAAAATAAAGTGACAACAAGAGGCCTAAGTGAGATTACGTCACTGAAAGAATTCCTTAATAGGGAAAAATGTTAACAATAACTTCTAGCTTTACTTAAGTCTTTGAGTTTTTCTGTAATAGAATGTAACAGTTAGCAATAAACACTCTTAGCTTCTCTCTTTTGATTGTTCCTGTCCATCAATGCCTCCTTTCAACTCCCTGTTTCTTTTATCTCTGTGTTAATACACATACGCCAAAATTGCTGCTTTAAAAAACAAAAGAAAACCAATAAAAAGAATACCATGATGCAGGAATAGTACTTTCTTTGACTTCTATATGGAAAGATATTCCTGTGTACAGTGATGTTATGTGTGTGGTCTCTGAATGTAGTTTTTTCAATTGCTAGCTTCCCTCTTGAGCTTTCAGATATAACTGTATCTGTTTTGAGATTGTTACTCAGGGAATCTTTTGAACTAGAGGCCAAGGTGGCAAAGGCCTTTTCATCCACCTTTTCTTCTCTGTTTGAGAAAGAAGTAAAAGCAGTAGTAGGCTTAAACTGAAAGATGTAAGATAAAATGTAGGGTTATAAATGCTTTATATCCGCAAGTATAAGAGTAAATGTTTGAAAAATTTTATGAAGCGTATGTCCAAATTCACAGCCTCTGATATTTCTAGGTCTAGACAGACAATGCCTCCGAAAAATACCTGAGGAATAACCTTATTGTGTTTGATCTTCTTGTTTATTCTTTTCCAGTGCAAGCTTCACCAGTAGACAAACAATCTTACCTCCGCATTTGCAGGTTATGAGTCTCGTGGCGGTCCACGAATTGCCCAATCCACAAGCATGAATATGCACATAGGCCATTCCCATCTTCCCACCCCCAGCAGCCCTGGAGTGCTGGGGACCACTCCCCACAGCCTCTCACAGCACAGGGGAGCAAAGGGAACTGTTTCTGAGCCCTCTATGACTGGGGAAGCCCCCAGAGAATCCTTGGGCTTCCATTTGGCCACACTGCCACTTTCACCACTGCCACTGCCAGGCTACTGCCATCGCACATGATTGCATTGCTGCTGGGGTGGGGAAGCTCACTTTGGGGCCGTGGTGGGGCAGGGGCTTGGCAGACCCTGCTTGCACTCCACAGAGGCTCCCCAGAAAGGTGCTGATGGGGACAAATGCTTGGGAGCATCACACACTGGGACACCCTAGTCTTGGCACACATGGACGGGAGGCGCAGGACGGGACAGGCGGTGTNTATAACTGTATCACTAGATGCGCTGGTCACACAGAGTGCTTGGCACTTGGATTCTGCTGCAGTTAACACACTTATCAGCGTCACCTCCCTTGCCTGTAGCTGGGCCACCTGGGGGGAGAAGCAGTGGGACACCCTCGTCTTGTTATGGGCGGTGCCACGGGAGTATGCACCATGTGTTATAAACCTTCCCCCCCATGTAATATCCGCAACACTCTTAAGGGAGTGAACTGTGGCTGTGCTCAGTACGTGAGAGGCACCACCCTCCTGCCCCATGGGGACATGCTCTGTGAATAACCAATTAATATTCACTGAGAAATATTCCGCATATCTATGAAGACACGAATCAATAAGCATGAATATACGAGGTATTACTGTAGTCTGCTTTTCATGGTATGTGATCTGTCTGCTATCTGCTACAAGAAAGATCCTCCACATAGAAGAGTCTAATCCAAAAGAACCTCAAGAGCTGCTGTCTCTATTTTCTGTTGCCTGTGTAGGAAAGACAAACAAACAAAATCAAAGCAAGCAAACAAAAAAAACCCACAAAATATCAAACCAAACAAAAACAAACAAACAAANTACGTGAGAGGCACCACCCTCCTGCCCCATGGGGACATGCTCTGTGAATAACCAATTAATATTCACTGAGAAATATTCCGCATATCTATGAAGACACGAATCAATAAGCATGAATATACGAGGTATTACTGTAGTCTGCTTTTCATGGTATGTGATCTGTCTGCTATCTGCTACAAGAAAGATCCTCCACATAGAAGAGTCTAATCCAAAAGAACCTCAAGAGCTGCTGTCTCTATTTTCTGTTGCCTGTGTAGGAAAGACAAACAAACAAAATCAAAGCAAGCAAACAAAAAAAACCCACAAAATATCAAACCAAACAAAAACAAACAAACAAACAAACAGGCAGAGGGAAAATACCCTTGGGCCAAGAAATCGGGCTGAGATGCCAGTGGGATGCCAGTCTACCTTGTCTTCTCTTGGCTGTTTTCAGCCTCCTGCCACAATGTGTGGTTGGTGAGATTTGCTGAATTTGACAGAGCTCTGTAATGAAGGCCTGCAGCCAGAACTGTGAGGGAGAATTGCAAGTTCCTTCTGCATGCTTACTCTGCCATTTTTGCCTTTCACCTATCCCACTGTTTGTACCTTTGACCTTTGACTCAGTATTTATTTCTTCTTCAGCTAAACTGAAATCCAAAAATCGGGCTTTCTTGATATTTCCAGGATGACTACACTGGAAGGAAGTGACACAAATCTTTTCATGCAGAGCAAAATGAAGAGTAAATACCTCAGAATGTGAAGTGCAGATAAACAGTAAACGTTCCCCGTAAAAACAGTGATAAGCTAAATTGTCCAACTGGTAAGAATAACAATATCTTCATGAGAACTAGTGCTTAACAGCAAAACCCTTGATGACACACAGCAGGTCCAAAGTCACATCACTAATTGTAGTCAGCATTTGGCAGGGTTGCACTGCTAAGGACAGGGTTTGACAATATCACTTTGAATGCTTGACAAGGTTTGAGGCAAATCGGGGCTGAGCCAAAGAAGAACCAAAACAAAAAAGCAAAACAGAAAAAAACAAAGCCACCACTCCACCTCACCAGGTTCGGAAAAAAAAACTACAACAAGGAAAGTGTGAAAAGTATGAACTATTTACTTTAGTAAACAGACAAGTTAAGATACAACAGTATTAAACAAGAAAACCTGAGATATCCCACAAGTCCTGTGATGTAAAGAGTCCTGTGATGTGAAAAGTCTTGAATGTGAAGAGTCCTGCTGGTCTCAATGAAATTCCACCAGACAGTCCCAGAAGAAACTCCTCAGGGGCACAGAGAGTAGTTAGAGTTCAGAGTCCTGATGCAGGCACTCCAGGGGAAAAGCAAGAGATGAGCAGGAAGACCCCCCAGGGGCAGGGGAAGGGAATTGCAGGCCCTCTCTCCCTCTTCTAGTGGCAGGAGTGCAGTAAGAAAAAAAATGTCCAAGGAAAACAAACAAACAAAACAAACAAAAAAAAGGAAAGAAAAAAACCCAAAAATATGAGGCTCTCCCAAAAGCTGGAGCAAACCCACCAGAGCAGCCCCTCTCCAGCCCCACACAGCTGCAGCTGTGTCAGAGTTCCAACCAGCTCTCAGCCTCTGCCACTGTGTGAGCTACTGAAATTTTTTTTTTCTTCAACTGCCGCTTCTCAGTTTTGGGCTTTTTTTTTCTCCTGGATAGAGAGAGAGAAAATGATCTTGGTGTCGATAAGGACCAGTATCCACAAAATTCCTCATAAACTGAAGGCAAAACACAAAGATATGGAATATATACACACCACCCTAGGACAGTGCTAAGAAAAAGAATCAGATTTAAAGAGAAGGGTCTGATTTATATTTCAAATGTTAATATTACTGGAAAGCCATGAGTGGTAGATCATAAGCTATGGCTTATGGTGTTACATATATATACTAAAATGATACTCTGCCATAACAATAAAAATATCTTCAAACAATTCTTAAAATAAAATATGGTTGAAGGAGCAAAATCAAATTTCCAGTACAGAATGCTTTTTGATATTTAGACATGGACAAAATAGGTCATGCCTGCAATTTATCATAATTATCTGAAAACAAGGGAGGATAGGAAACAGGAAGATAGCAAAAGCTTTCCTTGCCACATGGTTCACATTATTAATACTATTACATGTATAAATATTCAGTTCAATGGGTAATCCAAACAATGCTAGGAAAATGACATTATCAAATATATATCAGGCATTATGCAGTGGCCCTGATTATGCTTTCTTCAATATTACTCCTTTAATTTTATGAATAATTTTTTGCTGTGGAGATAATAGCTTTTGAACATTGTGAAACATTCAAATTATCTGGATTAATCAGACAGGTAATTTTCCCAAAAGCAGTAGGTGTTTGTTATGTAAATCTATGTTAATCTGCAGCAGTGATGGAAAACTACATAAGAAAAGAGAAGCACACAACCTAAGAACTTTCAGTAAATTAACAAAATCCCTGGTGAAGTTCACAAGAAGTCATCCAAGGCAATGAGGTGCATATTAGTGAAATTAGCACTCCTGGCCATTGACAGCCACCTTGGGAAGAACAGTTTGATCATAAAATTGACAAGCAAAAGACTTCCTAGAACTGGTTGTCAAGAGTAAATTAGAGTAGTCCAAGCAGAGAATAAGATTAAATCTTGTTACAGGTTACCATTGTCGTGTGTGTGGTGAATGTATTTTTGTATTCCATATTGCTGTGCTTGGGTGGTGCTGTCTGTAGCACCCTCCCAATATCCGGTGACAATGGTAAATCCCAGACAGCGGGATGATGGCATCTCAGTGGCACAGTGGGAGTTCTGAAGCAGTGGCGCGGTTGCAGTCCAGTGGGGCGGCGTGGCGGTCATCGGAGTGACTCTTCATTTTCCAGCTTTCCCCGGAGAATCAGAGGAATTGGACTCTTCCCACAGACATATCCGAACTGTAAAAATCTCAACCGTCTGCTTTGGAGAGGCTTCACATCTAGCCAGGAGCTTGGTTCTGGTTTCTCCCTTCCCCCCACCCCAGTCTGGGGGAGGAAAAGCCAAGTGTATATTTTCAGGCAGTTAAAAAGAGATTCATTCTCTGATGTTCTTCAGCTCTTTTGAGCAGGTTTTTGAGTTATAAATCTGTGTATTTTAGATAATAATTTTTTTTTGCTTTTTTTCCTTCACTTCCAGAAGGGAGGAATAATGCCAGAATCTCATTCTAAACTTAGACAATCTCTACCTTATGGAATTAAAAAAAAATAAAGTGAAACTAACCAAAGCATAAACCAGCATGCAGAAATTACTTCACAGTAATGACAGGAATAATCTCAACAGCTGATCCAAGTATAGACAAATTGTCTGTTGTCAGAGATCTGTTTGTGTCATTTATTGGTTGGGGGATTTTACCACTCGGCACCAGTAAAAGTAACTGTAAAAATGATGTACTGTAAAAGTAACTGATTTTGTAGCCATAGTGACCTAAGGATCGAATGTGGTCTAATCAAACTTTCTTCAGAAGCCTTGGTTTCACTTAAAATATTCTCCTTTTTTAAAAAAAGCTTTTAGTGATGCATTCATGTGATGACAATTAGCAAATATAATTTTCCAAATTAAATTAGGAACTCAAAGAGTGTCTCTGTAGAGTGCATGCAATTTTTGTTAGTGTTAATACATTCCCTGAAGCTGTTTGAAAAACTGTTAAAATGTTGAAATTACTTTTCATTCCCAAATGTCCTTTCAAGACACTTTAGTTTTATATATAGAAATAACACTCCTCTAAAACAGATGACATCTAAATCCACTTCTCCTTGTGTCATGGTTTGACCCTGGCTGGATGCCAGAGATTCACCACAACCTCTCCTGGAGGAGAAAAACTGGAAAATAAAACTGGTCACAGGCAAAAAAGCAAGGCAAACTACAAGTCAAGAATATAAAGGATTGATTTACTAACTAACAAGATCAGAACTG
>WEKX01017323.1:59237-69945 GCA_013390025.1 Pitta sordida
GCACCGCCCGCCCCGCACCACCCACCCCATGCCGCCTGTCCCGCACCACCGACCCCATGCCACCCGTCCCGCATGCCGCCCGTCCCAGGCACTGCCGGCAGCGCCACAGGGAGCGGGGGGGTTGGGTTCAGCTGCGGCAGCAGACTGAACATGTCCCGCTGGCCGCTGCAGCCCCACTTTCCTGCGGCGCTGCCCTTCCCTGCCTGTAGCCATGGAAACAGTAACATATGCCCGGGGTGGGGTCAGTTCCCCAGCTGTGCTCAGAGTAACAGGGGACAGCATGACTCCCGGCCACCCCCATGGGGCTGGGCCAGCACCGCCCATGGGGAGTTCCGGCACCACCCTTCGGTGGAGCAGATGCATTGCGCATGTGCGAGCCGCAAAATTTCGCAAATGGTGGAATCAAAACTGCAATAAATTCACATCGCAAATGGGCGAGGTCATGAAGGAGAATTCGCGATACAGAGTGGATTCACTGTATATCTTATACAATCTAAGTTAATAAATACACATTCCAGTATACAGTCATACCTGGGTCTGGGTACATTGCAAGTTCTCCATTACGACCTCACTCCTTCATGACAAATTTTCCCCATGAATCTGCCTCAACAATTCACAGAACTTCCCAATCAATGCATGCGCAGTGCCTCTGCTTCGCCAAGGGGCAGCACCAGCCCTTCCTGTGGGGCAGGAGTGGCCTGGCCCCACAGGGAAGCTACATGGTGCCTCCTGCTCGCTGTGGTGTTTATAGTCCCACGGCACTGTGCCGCAGTCCCTGCTCCAGTCCTGTGTGTCCCCACACCCTGTCTCTATCACGAAAGGCTTATGCCACAGTAAGCCCTGGGTGGCTGCTGAGACCCAGCACAGCACTGCCACAGGTGATGCCATCCCCTGTTTGCTCTAAGCCCAGTCAGGGGACTGACCCCTGTCAAGAACATTACTGTTTCCATGGCTACAGGCAGGGAAGATGATTCAGTCTGTGCTCAGGGACTGTGTGAACCAGTAGCCCAAATGAAAGTGCCCCCTGAAAGTGGGGCTGAGCTGGCTGCAGCAGCAGTGGGGCAAGTGCTGTGTGCTGAGACGGGGCAGTGGTTGGACAAACCCACACCACCGCCGCAGCTGCTGCACCAGGAGGAGGCTTCTGTTCCCCCATGCCCTTCCCCTGCCATGGCNACCCCCCCGCCGCAGCTGCTGCACCAGGAGGAGGCTTCTGTCCCCCCATGCCCTTCCCCTGCCATGGCAGGGGGAAGCGGTGTTCTGCTGGGTCTATACGGCCAGTGCTGCCACTCCTGCACCCGGGACCAGCAGATATATGCATCATAGCAGCCGCAGTTAAAGGGAAAGAATCTCTGACACCACCCCGTGCCACAAGAGGCCTCCGGGTGTCGCAGTGTTGCAGAGTTAAGGTTTCCCAGGCTCCACGAGCACTGACCAGAGACCAGAAACACCCCTTTCCTGCCACAGCCCTAGAGCTTCCCCACCGCGGTGGGGATGCAAGCATGCGCAGTGGGAGCAGCCCAGCGGCAGCTGCAGAAGCGACAGTGTAGCCGAATAGAAGCCCAGGGATTCTCCAGGGATCTCTCCAGGCAGAGAGGGCTCAGAAATGGTTCCTTTTGCTATCCTGTGCTGTGAGAGCCTGTGGGGAGGAGCGGAAAACCCTCCCCAGGGCTCTGGAGTGGCAGAGAGTGAAGTGATGGGTGTGGCCTGTATGCATATTGATGACTCGTGCCTGTTTGTGAAATAGACCCTCAGGAGATCCATTCCTCGCCAATTTGGAGGTTTATATATATTATATTATTTGGAAATATATGTATATATTATTTGGAGGTATATATATATACAGTGAATCCTCTCTGTATCGCAACCTCTCCTTCACGACCTTGCCCATTTGCGAAGCAATTTTTTCACAAATATGATTTAGCGGTCCGCGAGCCCAGCTGCCTGATGCATGCGCAGTTTTACTCTGCTCTGCCGAGAGGTGGTGCTGCAGTGCCTGTGGAGCAGGACTCACCCGCCCCCCTGCGGGGACGGGGCTCGCAATGGCAGCACTGTGCCCCCGGTCCCTGAATGGGAAAACTTGCCCCACGAAAGTGAGGCAAGCCGGGCTCCCCTGGCGCGTGCGATTTNTTATATTACAGTTGGATCTCCCATGTCGCACACCCGCAGTCTTAATTGGGACCCGCGTAGCTTTACTTCCACGTTGAATGGCAGCTCATTAATATGCAAATTTTCCCCACACCCTCACGTGGCCACAGCGCTGTTTCGGCATTGTGTTGCTGTGTATCAGTGTTTGTGTCCACCCTTCCTGGTGCCCGCAGCCACCCCATGCTGGGAAAAACCTTTTTTCAGTTCAGCCAGGGACATGAGTGTGGGGAACCGCCTGGGCCGCTGTCCTGATGTCTCTTGGGGTGGGTAAACCTGGTCTCTCCATACTCAAGGTAAATGAGCATGTCTTGGAGAGTCACTCAGGAAAGTCTCAGACACCTGAGAGTGTGTAAATCTATCCTAACTGCACAGCGGCGGCTCAGGGGGAGCAGTCCCACTGCCACTGCACCGGGGGAGAAGCGGCCCCAGTGCGGCAGCGGCCACAGCAGGGCCGGGAAAACCGGCAGTGCCGCTGCGCCGAGGGGGAAATGGGAGAAGAGCAGCCCTGCTGCCACCGTGCCGGGGGGGGTAACAGGGGATAAGCGTCCTGCCACAGACGCCGCACCGGAGCCGGGAAAACCAGCGGTGTTGCTGTGCCAAGCCGGGAAAATTGGCGGGGTCGCTGCCCCGGGTGGGGACAACGGGAGAGAAGCAGCAGTGCCGCTGCCACCGCCATCCCAGGGCCGGGAGGAAGCAACGGGGCTGCCGCAGCGGCTGTGCAAGTTGCGTTGCATATTCATGCTACCTAATTGAATATTCATGCATGTTTGCTCACGCATGCACAATTGTGAAAATGGGCCTCCTTGGTCACTAAAAAATCATACGGCTAAGATCTGAAGGCACAATATGGAGAGTGCAAAGTGCAAGAAGGCTGACTGTATTTGGAAATATATGTATTATATTATTTGGAAATATATATATATTTCTTTCAATAAAGTTGGTGTTTCTCTAGCGGTATCTCGTCCATTTTTCATTAATAACACCCCACCCTCCTTTTAGCATCCAAACGAGAACAGCTGTTAATTAATTTGTCTCTGAAGCTGTAAAAATAGCTCTGTTTTATTCTGAGAGGTTGTTTAAGGTCTGTTTTTCTGGGTTGATCTTTAACAGTCTTCCAGGAATGTCACAAAGGTTGTAGAGAGACCTGCTATTAGTTGAGTTTCAGTCTTTCCAATTTGAGGCAGAAAGTCCATAATCACATGGTCCCCTGCTTCATTTTGATTTTCTTTCTTTGGTTTTCTACAGGACGTGCTGCTATTGCTGTCCCCTGTTAGGGCAGCTTTCAGTGCTCAACAGCTTTTAATTGAGCTGAGGGGAGTTTTGGCTCCAAAAAAGGTATGTGGGCTCTATGATACACATTGGAGAACAAATGTGTGGACAATTACCTTATTCAGGCAAGAGTTCCAGAGTACTGATGTCAGTTTGTATAAAAATTGTGAAAACCATAAATAATAAGATCCCATGGGTTTGTATTACAATATGCAATTAAAATACGTAATGCAAATTACAATTTGTATTATCAGTAGTGCCAAAATAGCTCTGCTGTTGTTTATAAATTATAAAAATGTGAAGGTTTTTCTATGTTTCAAGGAGATGGAAAGATACCTCAAAGATATGCATATTGTTAGTGTTTGATTAAATGTCTCTTGCTCTAGTGCCCTGTCTTGACATATAACCAGTATATTCCATAATATCTTACCTTGATTAAAAGCAAACCTTCTTCACAATGCTAAAAGAAGAGGAAAGGAAATGCTATAGATGGTTGGAGGCAGGGAGGGGAGGGAAATGCAAAGGAGTTTGTGTGTGATGGTACTTAACTTTTTTTCCACTGAAGGATGCTGAGTGCCACTCTACACAAATATATAATTATATTATTATTAAAGATATCATTAATATAATTTAAAGATTAAGGTTATGTTTATGCTTGGAGATATTATAATATTTGTTTGGACTTTGAATTGATTGAATGGGAAGGGCTAGGTTATCCATGCACACACATTCCACTGAAAGTGAATGCTTCTTCTCAGGGAAAGCAGCCTGAATATTCAATCATTAATTTGAAAAGTAAACAACCCAAAAGAACCTGGCTTTTGCCTTCCATATATATCTAATGAGATTTAGAATCCACAAAATCACAGAGTACTCTGATTTGGAAGGGAATCACAGGGATTATCAAGTCCAACCCTCAGCCCTTAACAGGACTGTCCTCCAATTAACTGTATGTGCAGGCACTCCATGTGATACTTGGTCACAGTTTCTATTTCTTTGCAGACTTTTCACTTCGAACCAGCATCTAGTGGGCAGGAAAGATTCATGGTGCCAACCATAAGTGGGATGGTGATAGTGGGAAGCAAGACACATTGACAGTCTCTCATGCTAACCTGTTGCATGACTCCTCCAGGATTTCAACAGGATACTGCTCCGTTCTCCTACTCTTCTCCACTCCAGTGATCCTCCTTAAGGATTTTATTTAGAGCAGATGCCTTCTGGACATGAAGAAGTTTTGTGGGAGGAAAACCAATAAAAACAACAAAATTAATGTTGAATTAGGTCACACTGGTCTTTCCAGGTGTATGGACTCTCTTACCAATTCTTTGCAGCCTAAATACTGTTAGGGATAGATTTGTGTAAAGCATGCTGTGCATGCTAGTAGATGTATGATTAAGGGTTAATATCCATGTTAGTTTGAAATCTGATCAAAATTATTTGTTCCTATTTTTTCCCAGCTAAAATACTAATAATGCCTCATGGTGGATTTTTACTTTGAAAGAAACTATCCAGCATCTGCTGCATTCACACTGACACAAAAGCATTAGAACTTCCTACCTGCCCCAATTAGTTTTTCCAAGACACCCATAACTCTAGTTTTTAAGACAGTCATTGTTTCCCAAACTGCACCAGCCACTGCCAATTAAAATGCAACCATTTAATCATGTTAAATTAGGACTGTAATAATGTTAGTCATTTCCGAATAGCCTTTTTCAAGCCACTAGGAAAGTGAAGTCTTGCCAAGAAGGCTGTTTCCCTTCCACGGTATAAATAAATAAATCATAATTGTACTGTGTACCTTCACCTCTTTTCTACCACACTATGGAAAACAAACAGCAAGATGCCAGGGAACGGTTAAGTAATTTAAAACAATTTGTAAACTGCAATTCAAGGGGTTGCCTAGGCCTATTAATTAGTAAATAATTTGTAATCTCATAAGTATTTAAATGCATTTGATTTCAGCAAAATATACCAAGTGAAGCAATCTGATAATGTGACTGCTGCCTTAAGGACTATAAAAGACCACGTTCTGTTCAATTGTTTCTGTAAATGTTTGAACATAAATTGGTGAACACATGCAAAGTAGTAGTCAATTTCAACCATTCCACTAATGCTAGGTATGTCATAAATTAGGGTTAACCAGAAGTCCTATATTTTAACCCAATAATAACTGATATTTTCATTAATATAGGAAACCCTCATTACTTCACAGTTCTAATCTTGCAGGTTCACTTCTTTGTGGGATTCCCAAATTCATCTTTCTGAAGCCACTGCAGAAATGGATTGGAGATTTCTTCTTCATTTTTTTTCTCAATTCTCACTACTTTAATCTCATTTTATTAACAGTCAGTGGTGAGAAATCACCAGCTCTGAACTCCTAAAGCTGTGGATATTCAGAACAAAACAGGGAACATTCTATGGAATACAGTCCTGATCAAGTTAGAAAGGATGTAGAAAGGGGTGGGATTTAGACAGAATTTTTATGTTATCCTCAAAACACTGACTGAACCCTTTTGCTTTCATCTCCCCTCCTGGAAACACTTAAGTGTCATGTCCTTGTAGGTCACCTAAAGTACTTCTTGGGGTAGTTCAGCAGCTTGATGTATGTGTTATGATAAAAAATAAAGACAAATTCCAAATCATAGAATCATGGATTCATGGAGTCATTTAGGTTGCAAAGAACTCTAAGATTATCAAGTCCAACTTCTAACCCAGCACTGCTAAACCCACTAAACCATGTCCTCAATGCCACATCCACACATCTTCTAAATCCCTCCAGGCACAATGACTCCACCACTACCCTTGATAGTCTATTCCAGGGCTTGACACTTCCAATGAAGACATTTTTCCTAATTCCAGCTATGTCAACATCTCCTGGTACAATTTGAGGCCATTTCCTCTTGTCCTATTCCTTGTTACTTGGGAGCAGACACCATCTCTCATTTGGCTATAGCCACTTGTCAGGTAATTCTAGAGAGAGAGGAGGGATCCCCTGAGACTCATTTACTCCAGGCTAAATAATGCTAGCTCCCTCAGCTTTTCCTCATCACACTTGTGCACCATCCCTTCCCCAGCACTGTTACCCTTCTCTGGAATACAATCTAGCCCCTTGATACCTTTCTGGTAGTGTGGGGGCAAGACTCAACCCAAGATTTAAGGTGTGGCCTCACCACTGCTGAGTATAAAGGATTGTACAGTGCTAAATACCTTATTGAGCATGAGAACTAAATCTGGAATAGAAAGGAATGAGATTATCTCCAGCTGGTAACCCTTGATAAGTCATCCTTCAGGAAGACTATGCCACTAAGTGAGAACTTCAGTTTAAGACTTAGGTATGTATACATGAGCATCAAAATTTAACAACTGCAGCAAAAACAGTGATGCAGAGGCCAAGATATGTCTGGGCTCTGTTTGTGCAAACACTGTGACTGGAGCTGCATTCCAGCCCGGAAACTCAAGTCAAGAGTGAAACACTCAAAAGGTGGAAGTGCGTAAAATGTATAAATACTTTCCAGGAATGCTTATATTGTTTAGACATTTCAAGGAAAGAAAACAAAGCAATACAAACGTAGGAAAGAATAAGAACATTTCTGGAAAAGGTTTTTTTTCAGAGCATTGTTTATTGAATGCTTCCTTGTTGTTGTAAATATCAATGTGATGTGCAGCATGTATATATATAAAAAATAAAGACTAAATCTGCAGTAAAGGAAAAAAAGATTGCTTTTCGGGGAAGGAAAAATGTGAAAGGGAAGTGTCTAAATGGATTGTTAGTAGTGAAAGACAATTTTCATAATATTTGCAGATTCTAGTGATTATTTACTTTGTTTGTTTTTTCCTGATGGCTCACTGGGTCAAGATACGTTTATATCTTATATTATTATTTATTGAGTCATTGTTCTCTTTCTCATTAGTTGTAGCAAGATATGTTCTACTTCTCTGGTGATAATTTCCTTTTGTAGTATATTCAGTCCCTTTTAGAAGAACATTTGGGTTGTGGGTCCCTTCCAACTCATAATATTCTGTGATTCTGTGATTCTGTGAAGCAGAGGAGCTTTCTGTCTCATATTAGCAAGAGTTCAGTCAACTTGTCTAGTCTCATCTATATTCCACAACATCTAGAAGCAACATCTATCTGTAAGGCCTTAGTTAGACCCTATCTAACTTGTTGCAGAAGGTACCTGTGAGCATGGTTTCTATCTGGTTTTCACATCTGACCTAGAAGTGCCATCAGATGATGTGACAAAAATAGAGGTGCCATTGTAATTGGAGGTTCACCATTGCATTTCAAACTTCAAAAGGCTGTAGTCAGGAGCCCAAACAAATGTATAGCAAGGCAGAAAAGCTACCAAACTACATAAACCAGTGAGAAAGTAAAAGTACAATTTACCTAGGGAGTTCTCATGAAGTTGTGCAAACCACCTGCTAAGCTAACACCTCCAGACTCAGGGGAAAAATGGTCAGAGGTCTTCATCTCGACTCGACACAGGTTTAGTTGCCTCCCTGCACTTGCATATGGCGCTCCAGACAATCCAAGGAGCGGTCTGAACAAAGAAATGAGTCCAACTTGGGAAATAACCTAGGTCAGTCCTGTCCTTGCATGCCAACAACTGTGAGAAGCCTCAGCTAATGTCTGTGCTAGTCAGTGAAACCTAGAAGGGTAAAATGATCCACCAGTGCAGCCATAGGATGTTTTGAAACTTCATGACAGCTCTGACCTAGACCCCTCAGACAAGCAAGGAGTAAAGCTTTGGGGGCCAAGGATGTTAAAGCAGCTTAACAAAAAATCAAAATGTGAATCTGTGTGTTTACACCAAAAATGTTTGATGCTAACCCATGTTTATTAATGTTAGTAAATGATTTAAAGTTTCTTCGTTAAAATTTAAAGTGGGTGAGAAGGAGATTTCCCCCTAGCTCTGGAGACAAAAAGAGGGATATGCCTGAGGGGCTAAAAATACCATGTGCAGGTCTATCTTAATGCATTTTTTTTCTGGTTATGTTTGGAATTTAGCATCACTCTGCTTTGGGAATTTTCAGTAAATAGGGCATGTCAGTGAATGTCTGTAAGAAGGCAGCTGCTGGAGATATTTGGCCTGAAGAAGTATTTCTACAAGCTAGAAAGTAGTAAATTGTGTGTTCAGAGCACAATATAAAAAAGAAGCTTAAAAAGCATATGTAGCCAGCTTTCCTCTTCGTTGGGCAGAGCCTAGAGTGAAATACATTTTTTTTCTTCTAAAGGGATATATTTTCCTCATTTTTTAAAAGTCAATGTAAACAATTAAGGATTAAAAATAAAACAAAGGGAAATAAAGAAAGAAACAAAATGCCCAGCATCCCGTGAACAAATTACTTTATATTCCTGATGACTTAATCAGTTGAATATGGTAGGAAAGAGCATCTCCCTCCAGCTGAATGTGTCATACGAGGAATAAAATTAATTTTGCTAGAGCCAGAAGGAGAAGTGTGGCTGTTGTTTGGAATCTTGAGACAGGTCAGACTTCTTTACTGGGGGAAGATATCTGAAGAATTCAGCTAGGTGAATCTCTTCTCTCAGGCTACCAGCNCTATTAATAAACTGCCATTCAATGCGGAAGCAGGACTTTGCAGAGCCTGATTAAGACTGCGGGTCTGCAATAGAAGAGACCCAACTGTAATGTAACATGTTCTTACAATTTAACCTCCTGCTATGCATATGATGTAAACAATAGTTTATGTTTATTCATGTAGTGGGTTTGATCCAAAAGAAGAATAGGAGAGTAATAAAACCTGATGTATCACAGTATCACAGTGTTGATACGGTTGGAAAAGAACTTGAAGATCATCAGGTCCAACCTATAATCCAACTAAAACCGAACAGCTATAACAGTTATATCATGACCCTCAACACTTCATCCAGTCTACCTTTAAATCACTCCAGGGATGGTGATTCAACCATCTCCATGGGCAACGCATTCCAAATGTCATTTTTTCCTAATGTCAAGTCTAAACCTCCCTTGCTGGAGCTTAAGACCATGACCTCTCATTCTGTCTCCAACGGCCAGAGAGAAAAGGCCTGTCTACAGCCTCGTTTTAGGTAGTTATAGACAGCGATAAGATCATCCCTGAGCCTCCTCTTTTCCAGACTAAACAGACCCAGTTCCCTAAGCCACTCCTCATAGGGCTATTTTTCAGCCCCTTAAAAATCCTTGTTGCCCGTCTCTGAACTTGTTCCAGCACCTCAACATTTTTCTTAAATTGAGGGGCCCAGAACTGGACACAATACTCAAGATGCAGCCTAACCAGTGCCGAGTACAGGGGAAGAATAACTTCCCTTATCCTGCTGACCACACCATTCTTCATGCAGGCCAAGAAGTGAGGACGTAGCTGAAGAAGTCCCTGCTCATTGCAGACAGGTTAGAGTAAATGACTTTTAGAGTTCCCTTCCAACACAAATCAGTTCTATTGGGTTTGCTATGGATGGGTTTTTGGTAGCAGGGAGTGCAGTGGGAGATGCTTTTCTTCGAGAAGTAGCTGGAAGGCTCCCTCATAGCTGGCAGAGCTAACGCCAGCCAGCTCCTGGCTGGACCTGCCGCTGGCCAAGGCCAGGCCAATCAGGAGAGATAGAGTTGCCTCTGTGATAATATATTTAAGAAGGAAAAAAAAAAGTAACAAGAAGAAGAAGATATGGCTGCTGTAACAAGCAGTGAGAAGTTGTAATGGCAAATGCAGGCGCCAAGACCAGGGCTGAAGGAGGGGGAGAAGGTGTTCCAGGCATCTCGCTGCAGGCCGTGGTGATGACCATGGTGAAGCAGGCTGGCCCCTTGCAGCCCATGGAATGGAGAGAACACAGGGACACGGAAATCTACCTGTAGCCCGTGGAGAGAGGAGCCTATGCTGGAGAACGTGGATGCTGGAGGGAGACTGCAGCCCATTGGAGCCTATATTGGAGCAGAGTGCCAGGAGAGACATGTGGCCCGTGGAGAAGAAAGTACATGCTGGAGGTGGAATTCTACCTAGTAGGATCTGTGTGCTTTGGGATGAGACCACACTGGAGCAGCCAATGCTGAAGGACTGCACCCTGTGAAGTGACCCACAGGCAGCAGTGATTGGAAGAGCTACTTCCCCTGGGATTGGACTCACACTGGACAGTGTCATGAAAGACTTTTTCCCCATGGGAGAGACCCCATGGAATGCAGGGGAATGGCCTCCTCCCCTGACCAGCGGCAGAGAAACACCAACTGCCTGGTTTTCGCCTACTCCTGTCCCCTCCCTGCCTCCTGGAGGAAAGGGGGAATATGGTATCTGTTGTAAGAGATGG
>WEKX01017324.1:8525-133032 GCA_013390025.1 Pitta sordida
CCCCCCCATTTTTCAGTGCTTTACAGTGCTATTTGCATGACAAACACTAGGCACACAACTGAACTGTGTTATGCAATACTGTCAGGCCTGAGCGTCACCCAGGTGTCCAGAATAATCCTCCACAGACTGGTCTGGGCTCCAGCTCCCACTTGCAGGAGTGCAACTGGAAGTCAGCTGGACAACAGCCTACAGCCCATTTTGCTTTTTCCTGATTATTTTTCCCCCACCATGAACCAATGTCGGTAATGCATTTAGGGACTGGCTCCACTTAATCCACAATCCTTTCTGTCCATTGGACCGAACAAGAAGTCCCTCCCCATAAAGGTTATCTTCATACTTTTGAAAGCAGCCACCTTTAAGAACAACTGACATCATACATTATGTATTACTGACTTATTTCTTATCCTGTGAACCACGACCTCATCTGCTCAAAAATTGAAATCAAAAACCACGAAGGCATAACTAAAACATGAGAGAAATGCACCCAGAAAGAGCACATCTCCTGAAAATGGAATTTCAGGATGGGCAAACCAACAAATGCCAGAAAAAGAAGACAGACCATAGGACTACAGAGAAGAAAGGAAACCCTGGATCTCATTTTCTGGTATTATAAGGTTATGAGTTAATTAAATTGGCCCAACTTTCCAGAATGAGCAATGGGACAGGCTGAAAAAGACTTTGGTGTGGTCTCACTGGCCCAAACAATAAAATTTTCGCAGATGAACAAAAAAATAGAAGGTGGGAGGTGGTGTGTCACAGAAGATGAAGAAAAACATCTGATTATTTCTTAATTTTATTCAACACCATAGAGACAAGATCCATCACACAGACAGACCCTGGAATACTGATACGCCCTACTGAACCCACTCTGATTACACCAGGAGCTGGCTCAGCCTTCATTTCTCCCTCTGGAAAGATGAGGCGGACCAAAGCTCCCCAACCCAGCTGTCTCCTCATCCGTCAACAGAAAGTGCAGACATCCAGCATGAGTCATTTGGGAGGCTGATGTAACAGCCTGGAGAGACTCCCATGCCTTTCCTGATGGAGACCTAAGAATACCCACGGCAGTGAGAACTACCATGGGATCCTTCCTGAGTTGTTCTTGGAGGGACAAAAAGTTCAAACTGGACAGGAAAATCTATTAGGGCTAAAATTATTAATGCATGTAAGACGTTTAAAGACTTCAGGGCTTTGCATGGGCACATCATCAGACCATGGGCAGGCGACTGCTTGCTTGTTAATTGGGACGAGGGGCATGAGGAGGAGGGAATAGGAGGCTGGGTGTGCTATTCAGTGTCTACACTGCCCCAACACCTACTGAAAGAGAGGTGATGGTATACCAGGGCAGACAAAGTTGAGATCATCTCATGTTTTCAAGAGCTTTGTTTTTGTAGGAGCACTGTTTTGGCTAGAGCTGTGCACACGCAAATTCACAGAGGCAGGCCATTCAGGGGGGGCAGCATCCAAAGAGAAGAGAGGAGAAAAGACAAGGGTAGAGGCAGGTAGATGGAAGACTACAAGGAACTGACAAGGCAATGCATTAATTAACATGACAGCAAGCATTTTCATCACAGAAGCAGATGAAGTACTGTCAGGTTCTTGGGGTATTTTTGTGGAAAACAAGCTGAGAGCAGGAACAGACTTCAGAGAACAATTGCTTGCACTTCAGTTTTGGAGAAACACATACCAGTAGTCCCTGGAGGTCCAGGCAACACCCAGGCATTACTGCTGGGTTAAAAATTTTATGTTGAAATAGACAAGTTCAACCCTGGGAAAAAAAAAAAAAAAAAAGCCTTGCAAATGCCTGTCTGAGCTCTTATACTAAAAGGTCTTTGTGAAGAGGAAGAAAAAATACATGAAATTTGTGATTGAACTGAAATGAGTCAAAGTTCCACTCTTCCCACAATGTTCACACACAGGGTGTCAGGCTGTCCTGCACCAACAGGTACAGTGACAATAAATGCCATGAGAGGAGGTGGTTTATAGAGACTTTGCAAAGCCCACCAACTGCTGCAGTTAATGTACAGGCTGCTGTTAGTGTGACTGAGTACTTTAAACCTCAAATATATCCTTAGCCAGAGAACTCAACAAATCTTTAAAAAACTTCAGACATAAACAAATGAACCTTTGCCAAAATTAAAACTTGCAAACAGAAGTTACCAGACGTTCAAGCCAAATTCAAGCATGCAGTGAGCAGGTACCTTGAAGTCAAGGTGCTTTATGAAGCCAGGCAAACATGAAGAGGCTGTGGGAATGTTTTATCTGGGGCATTCCATGCGAGTGTGTTTCGTCCCCACTCAGTGCCTGCCTGTGCTGTGCCAGCTGGCAGCTGAAGCACAGCAGCCCTGCAGCCCCACTGCTCCTCCCCAAAGCCTGCACGGCTGCCAGACAGACAGGCCCAGCCTCGCTCACCCAGCCAACAGCTCCAGGCAGACTCTGCAGAGCCAGAAGCAGGAGGGAATGGACAGCGTGGCAGGGATACTGCCCCTGGACTGCAGAGCTGCTCTGGGGCAGGGGCTATGTCGTGGGGGAGGCCTGCCAGCAGGCTGGCTGCTCCCATCACCACTAATGTGGTGGAGAAGATGAGTCCCACCTTGCACATAGCAGCTTGTCAGTGATTTTCACACCAGTGAGACACCCTGAGCAAGGGCAGACCTAGGGAGAAACTTGGTGGGAAAGCCACAGAGAAAGCCCAGGGAGCAAAGTCGCTGCTCAGGGGGAACAAAGGATTACTGGAGATTAGCATTTCATGGCTCTTTTACTTAAAGAGCTAGAAAACTTGGGAGCATCCAAGTGAACGTGGGTTGCCCCGCTTAGAAAGCTGGGGTGAGTTTTTGCACCAGGTAGTTTAAAGCTTTCAGAAAGGTATCTGCAAGAGTTCCATGGCTCACTTAGATTGCTGTAGATTATTTTTCATCTGCCAGTGAAGTTTCACAGTGCCTTTCACTATACTAAAAACAAGAAGACAAAGAAACAAATTTTCTGCCCGTCTGTCTTCTCATCATGCCCTTTATAGAAACTTAGCAATTCCTTTTCAATGTCCTCTTCAAACATCCCCAAAGGGCTACCCAACAGTTCAGACACCTTCTCCATCAGTCACCACTAAGCCAGGCAGAACCCTCTGACTGCTCATTTTCCAATACTGAGACCAGAAGGCTCAAGAGTTTCAGAACCGGTGACTTCCCTTGAGGCTATCTCAAGGGAATCCCAGAATGTTTAGAAATTCAAACTATGTCATGAAGTGGTAATTGCATCAAAGAATTACTGCAAGAAGCACCTTCAGAACTACAGCAGCGAGCTCATCACTAGGCATAGATGAAGCTTCAAGTGCTATAAAATGCCCTTTGAGTGATTTACCCACAGGTCAGTAGGTTTCAGGCCAGAGAATTGCTATGAAATGATAAGTAGCTCCCACCTGCTAAATGTGAACAAGCAGACAGTACCTTGACAGGAGAGCAACAAAGACGGTTGAGGTGTCTCCAAGTTTGCCAGGTTTCCAGGTTTTCCTCCCTGTCATGATTTAGTTAGCAGTGCAATTCTGTGCCTTCTCAAAACAAGTGCCTCTTTCCATACGTCTTTCTTGGGAGCCTAAGAAACAGTTAAATACGTATTTGTGAGAGGGATGCCGCTGGCAGGGGGCTGACACCTGCCCTTCAATATGCACACCCTGCTCCTACTGTCAAGGTAGATCAATGTTTAATGGAACAGGTTTGACAGAGTGCTGTTAATAAAGATGCAGAAAGCAAACAACAAAACCATCTGAAATAGCAAGGCCACGTCACATAGCTTGCTCTTCAGGGATCTGAGCTGTTTTGCAGTGAATTTATGGGAAGCATCTTGAAAACGTATAAATAAAGGCTGCATCCTGGATCTCTATCTCAGTTAACGTTCTCCACCTCTGACCATATCTCAAGGCAGTGTGGAGAGCAGAGCCCATTCACCCTGACCACTGGCACACAAGGGACAGGGGAGCAGTGGTGTGGGACTCTGGTGTTCCTGCACTGCATGAGGGAAAGGGAAGGAGGGGTGTGGGACCCCGGTTTCCCTACAGCCTGGCAGTAACAGTGCTGGGCTGTGTGTGAAGGGCATTACCTGACCCGTGTGGGACGAGGGTCAAAAACCTTACTTGTATCACATATCTCTGTCTTTTGCTCAGGTTAACTTCTTGAACAAACTGCCTTTCACAATTTGCCTTCTTGTATTCCAAGCCACATAAACTCTCAGGCCTAAAAGCTTATCAATGCAAAAAACATGTACGCACCGTGTGCTTTAAGAAGTTTATTAATACTGGCAAATAATAAGGTTCTATTCTCTGTATTAAGAACAAACAAACCTCCAAAGATTTTTTTTTCCAGTTCAGGGATGTATCCAGACATCTGGATGCTTATTTGCAGCTTCTCCAGATTTTCTTGGCCAGTACTTTGTGCTGGAAGTCATGAGATTTCCAATGGATTTTTGGGTTTTATCCAATTGGAAATACAGCAAGAGGAGTTTTTCCTCCCAGCCTTCCAGGATTTCTAGTTCATGCGCTGGCTGGAATCAGCAAATATAGAAGGGCATGAAAAGAAAGCCTTGATTAAGAAAAGCTGAAAATATTTGTACTTCAAAGGTATCTTTCCAGCTTGGGGTGATGGCTCTAATTAGTTTCTAATGAAGCAAAGCTGATGAAGCCTTACTTTGTGGCTGTTTAGATGACCGCTCTTAGCAGACTAGGACACTGTGGAGGCAAGATCTAGGCCTCTGCCAGGCTCATGTTTATGATCAGATAGTGTGTCTGATGGCTATCTGAATTATCCAGTTTTTAATTAGAGATGGTTATTATCTCAGTTTCTGAGCCTCTATCTCCAGCCTCCAGGTCTCTCTCAAGGACACCTGCTGGGACTGCTGTTGTCACCTATTTTGCAAGATCAGTGGAAAGCAAGGAGGTAACTGCTCTGAGCTCAGTGGTGTTCTCTCCCACGCCTCCCTCCAGCAAAAGGATGGAGGGAAGTGGAGCAATGGAAAGGGAGGAAACTGCGATGACTGGGGGTGGCGGGGGGACAGGCAAGGCAAAGGTCAGAAAGACTGATGTGGAAAAAAAGGAGATAGGAAGATAGGAAAAGGAGGAGGAGACTGAGGATATATGGTCTGAGACAACGGAAAAATCCCCAAACACATGGCCTCCCATCTCCCTTCTCCAAAATCATCCCAAATCTGGAAAGATACACTAAAAGATAAAGGACCAAATCCACAAGGGAGAAGGCAGGGGAAAAAATTGCAAGGGCAAACTATAGGAGCAAGGAACCACCATGCCAAGTGGGCGAAAAACATGGGCCATTTGATGAGGAGGTGAGTCCCCCCTATAGAGGAGACACAACCTACACTCTTGAGGCTTGGTAGCACCCTGGTCACCACCAGCAGTCACCAGGTCAGCTTCAGCACAGCCACAGCAATCCAACAGCAGAACCCTGCTGCAAGCTCTTTATCCATGCACCAGTTCCGCTTCCAGGAACTCAGCTTTCAGTGAACCTAGTAAAAGCAGGATTCCAGGAAAACAGATGTCATGCACTTGGAAGAATTCTGCATTATATTCAATTTTATCAGCGTGTGATGAACCCATAGCAAGTTTCAGCTGATGTGGGCTCTGAAAGCAGCCAATGCACTTATTGGCAACTTTGGGACACAAGGCATGGGGCACACATTCCATGTCATCAACAGGTGACATTGCAGACAAAGGGAGATCAGATAATCCTGCGTGGTCTGACACAGCTGTGGTGGCAGATGTTCCCAGTGGCTTTTCACCCAGGGCAGGTCAGCTTTTGCAGAGCAATGTAATTTCTTTGAAAACAATGTCTGTCTCTGCCATCTAGGGAAAACAGGGATACTTGCCTAAGAAGGGACAGATTTTCCTCACAGAGCTCAGGGAGCAGAAGGTGAGCAGAAGTTTTGTTAGTGCTCTACACTGAAAGGTGATAATTTGTAAATTCTACTTCCTAGAGAACCTAAAAACTCTCTGAAACTTTAACTGAGAATCATTCACAACATGTTCAAGACTTCCAAAGCCATCAAAGCAAACCAGAATCCATTAAGAGAGAAAATAAAATTGTAATTAATTAACTTACTGAAATTATGAATCAACCACTACACAGGAAAGGCTATGCATCAATTTGCAAGTTATTCATTTAATCAAGTAACTCGGCAGAAATATTTGCATTAATAACTGCACCAGAAAGTGCTGATCACAATGTTTAATAAATCCAACTTGTTAATTCTACAAACTCTATTTCAAGTCTGACATAAAAAGTTCCACTGGCACAAAGGGAGGTTTGGGGCGGTGTCCTTAGCAATTAAAACTAAACCTTTCCCCAGAGCACTCTGACACATGGTCAGAAAATCAGTTGGAATGTGACTCATGCCATGCCCCCCCTTTCTTCTGCAGAAGGTTCAGGACAAGGGGATTTTTGTGACAACTCCTAAGGACGCCTTACAACCCAACAAGACGACCCTGGCATTGCAGCAATTAAGAGCCAACTCTTACAATTCATGGACATAATTAACCTTGTTGGTACCTCCCATGAGGAGCTGTTTCCAAGGGCACCATGCAAACCTCACAGAGAGCCCGCAGCCGTGCCTTGGCTGGAACTCCAGCTGGCCCCACGTGAGATGGGCTTTTAGGGGGCAGTTGTACCAGCAGCCCTGGAAACAACTGAGGCGCCCAGTCCAAACCCTCTCCCATCCATGTGCATCAGCTGTCTTTTCCTTGACATCCTGGGCTGAGATGGATAGGAGGGGAAGGCAGGAGCCATCTGGCCCTCGCTGCACTTTGGCAGCCCCCTCCCAGCCCACTAAACCACACGTACTGGCTTTTATTTCCTTGGATCCCAAACCCAGTGGCAACTCTCATAATTTTTATGTGTTCAGGATCTGAATGTTTTATCAAGCTGTTACAGGCACATCTCATTCCAGACATATGGAAACACATGATCCAGGTTAATTTGCACTTTCTGGCAAGTGAAGGTTCCCCTCCTTTGCCGAAAATGTCTTAATTTTATTTTGACTCTGTTATTTATCTACTTTTATGTCTCTACTACTTCTTCTATTCACCAATTTGTGACTTTTTGACTTTGTGGATAAAAGCAGCAGAATGACAGTCACACAGTCTCTCAAACTGCTTCAAATCAGAATAATTTAATCCAGCCATTTGATACGTATGTGAGGTTATTAATATGCCAAGTACAGAGCTCCATTGCATCAACTTTTCCCCGAGTTGCAGACGTACTTTATAAGCAATAGACCTGTGAGGTTTTGTTTGGCGACATCAAGATGTAGTTTCTGCCCTTTTGTCTTTCCTGCTCCTTTTTTCCCCATAGATCTATTTGCTAAAATAAATTGAAATTGGGTAAAAGAATATAAGGCACAATTTATACTAGATATATCTGCAATTACTAACTCTGAATTAAACATATCCCTTCATGAATAATGAAGCAGAAATAGGCCAGAGGAAAAATGAGATAAGATCTTCAATCCATGTATTTTTAATTGCTTCATTATCTAAAATTTGGTATGAATAGCAGTGGATACAGTTTGCTGTTAATGCGCAAAAAGAAATGAGAATTTTCAACCAAATCACAAAAGGCTATCAAAAATTAATTTTGTGTGCTGTGATCATTGAAAATGTAAGTGATTTTGTGGCAGAGTGACATAAAAAATACCATTTATATGCTAATAATGAACAAGTCATATTTTTTCATTTTGATGCAAAATAAATTTTATTTTCATTTTAATGAACTGTAATGAATTATAAGCTGTTTCTTTTTATCTTTAGGTAAAAGCTGGGGAAAAGATAATGGAAGGTTGACAAAAAGATTGTCCCTGAATGAAAATTGGATGGAGCAGAGCACGACCCTTGCTTTGACCTGTTAAACGCCTTTGCTTGACTTGATAGTCCATGGGCAAAGCTGCCATTTAGGCCCAAGGTGAGCAGGGCAGCAGGTGGGCTCTGGGAACACACCTCTTCACTGGCTAAAAGACAGAAAAATCATCCACACGGGGTGAAGGAACTCCACCTTTATTTCATACAAACACGAGGGGGTCTGCCCTGTACTCATCCATGTAGATGCAGCAGCTCTGAGCTTATGGACAACTTCAGTATCCATGGAAAAGCATAAGGTACACTAATTATATTTGCAGTCCCTAACTCTGAATTAAACATGTTCTTCCATGAATAATGGAATCCAAAAAGGCCAGAGGAACTGAGAAAACTGATCCAAAGCTGTTAAAGCCAATGAAATGTCTCACATCGATGCATACCATATTAATAAATAATTATGGGATGCGGTTTTTTGCAGTGTAATTCTTAGAAGCACCAGGCACAGGCAAGATCTCTATCACTTCAGCTGCTGCACACAACACAAGAGATAGTTCTGTCCTAAAGGTATTACAATGTAAGGATAAGGCAAGAGATAGCAAGTTGGATAAGAGCAGCACAGGGAGCCCAAACAAGCTGTGAGATTATTGTGCTCAGCAATTACGTGCAGCAGGCTCAGAATAGCAGCTGCTCCAACACTTCTGAAACAGTCGACCGTGTACCAACACCAGCTGAAATCAATAGATACTGCAAACATTAAACACCCAGGAAAACCCAGCTCAGCTCTTTTAAATGAGCCAACCATAATGAAAAGCCAGTTTGAATCTGCTTGTCTTGTATTTACTGCTCCTTGTTCACACCAAGGACTTCCCTCAGAGTACCTGTGCCTGCCTCAATTTGAAGTCAACTTCTTTGCAGCCCTGTCTGTGGAGATTGCCCACACATAATCCAATTCCACATTTAACTACTTTCTCAGGGCCTTCTGCATATTTTTCAAACAACCTGGTGCAAACAGTGCAGCTGTGATGCTTCAGTCACTATGTGCATCATTGCTTCACTTATAAATTTACCACTGTGCTGCATCAGGCTGTGGGTTCACAATCATCTGCAGAGGGTACAGGTATCTAGTGGGGTTTTCAAAACACCTACTCGAGAGATTACAGTGCTTATAGATTCCAATTTGCATTTTTATACATGACAATACCTTTAAGAAGCTCATTTTAAATAACTCCTTCTCAAGAAGAGCCCTATTGTTTGGACTGGAGTAAGATATTGATGATTGTTTATTACACCTTACCAGGAGAAATAGCAGGAGAAATAGCTGAATCTTGGCAGAAGGACTCACAGCAATGGAGTGTGTTCAGTTGTGCAAGTGTTTACTCACAGGGTCTTGTTTGTTGTTGCTTTTTGCTTGGTTGGTTTTCCCAGCAGTTTTACCTCTGCTACTCCTCTATGAATCTTGCACTTAACAGGGGAGAAGGTGCAGAAAGCAGCATTTTACCTTGGCCAGCTGCTGGGTGAGGAAGGCAGTGATCAGCAACATTGCAACCCTGCTTCCAAGTCTCACTGAAAAATTTAAATAATAACCTGGATGAAATTATGAAAGACATGAAGTGATGCTGAAGAAATACACTGTGAATCAGTGTCCACAATAAAAAATTAAATATATCAGAGTTATTTGACAGCCCAAGCGAAGATACTTCTGTAGCTGACTCTCCAGGTTGAGTTTGGTCTTAGTTTTGTGAGGGACTGGAAAAGGACGCAATTCAATTGATTTTAAAATTTTAAAAAATGTTATCAGTGTTTCCTGATGTTTCTTAGAAATAAAATCAAATTTTAAGAAGAACAAACTAAACAACAGAGTGAGAGAGTGAAGAAGGGTGACCAGGCAGAAACGTTAAAAATTTGCTCTAAAGTTATAATGACACTAAATATCTGTGGACATCTTGATCCATCTTTAACTTAAAGACCTAGCCTGGGACATTTTGGATGCAAGGGAAATGTCTAAACTGCAGCTAAAATTTTCTGGTATTAAAATTTGTTTAGAGAATTGTGGAGGGTAATACAGAAAAATATGAAAGATAATAAAACCAAACTTCTGAAAGAAACCAGATAACTGTTGATTACCAGGGGAAGAAATAGCAGCTGAGATAACAAGACAGTGAGCCATTAGAAAGACACGTAAAGCAGAATATGTTAAAATAAAGAGATATACATATAATATTTACATGTAATAGCAATTTCATTCAGAAAGCAACTTTAAAACCTGAGATTTGAGAGGCATTTATTACTAGGTGTAATCTGTGGTGAATCTGCCTACCAAAAATACTGAAATAACACAGTCATATCCTAGAGAAGAACTCAGGAGCTGGGCTGGAAGAAATCGCCTCTGATGTGACAAAAGAAATGCACGTGAGAAGTTGATTTTGTTAGCAGATGGATTGCAAATCAAATTGCCCAGAAAGGCTTTTACAGAAGCAGATACTGGCTGGTACTTGTCCAGTGCTAATGGCAAATAAACCCAAAGCAACAGCTCTCTCCTCTGTGAACTCTGTGTGTGTGTCTTGGGGTCCTGTCCTCTCCTTGGGGCAGTCTCATGTCCCCAGATTGGAAGTCATACACAAAGATGTGCTGAAGTTCCACTACAAGTTACTAAGGAAAAAAGAGAAATGTTTGGCCAACAGTACAAAGTCACAGGCTGGCAGCAGAGCATAGCAGATGAACCCCCCAAACCCAGGCTGATTCCAAGTCAAATACAGCAAAACCCAGGTGCAGAAATCCATGAAGAAGTAAACAAGATTAAGACTTTTTAGAGGTGGAGACAACTCAACAGCCTGAGGCTTTCATAGCATGTCCTTGTGAGCCCATCCCAAATCAGAAGAGACTGACAAGGATAATGCCTGAGCCACTGGCTTAACTAGCTAAAAAATACCATGCTATTTGCATTTCCAGTAGCTATTACCCAGCATTGTTTATGCCTTCAGAGGTTATTAGCAAACTTACAAATTATTTATGTTTTCCTTTCTTTTAGTGTCTGTTTTAATTTTTTCCCCAAGCTAAATGTTAAAATTTCCAATTGCTGCAGAAGGGAATAAAGACATCATTTACAGACTTGGCTTTGTTTTTAATTTCTCATCTCTGGGATGTACACAATATTCACATCACACTTGACAAGATCTCCAACACAAAGCTTTATTGTAAATCCTATTGGTTTATCCTAATTATTTCAATTGCTATTCTGAAAAGTAGTAAAAAAAAAGAAAATTACAAGAAAAAATTAACTGGACAAAAGACTATCTAAATGAAGCTTGAGGAGGAATGAACTATGTTTTCACTCTTAGAAATGTGCATGAGAAGACTACGTAAGCAGCAACAGAAAAACAACAGATGTTTACAAGAAAAAAGCAAAACTGAAGAAAACACAGAGATATGAATAAACAAAATTTGGCTCAACCAATTAGAAACATTTGTTTGGTCCAACAATGAAGCTTTGACAAGCGTCAAAATTTCTGTTTTAGTTACTGTCTGACATAGTTACTGAAAATTGCCCAGATTTTTAAGGATTTGCCCTAATCACATAAAATTGCACCATCATTTTCTTTGGCTGTTATTCTGCTCAATAGGAAATCTAGCCAACAAGAGACATGTAAGCCTTAATCACGCTTGAACAAGGAAGACTTACAATTCAGCAAGATTGGTGATTTGCTTGTTCACATTGTTTGGGGAAATTAAAGCATAGACTTTCTACAAAATCTCCATACATTTTTTCCAAAACTAATTGTGTTATTGTATTTTCTATCTGTAAATTTTCTGACTTTTTTTATTCATTGTGTTCTTATTTGTATGCTTCAAGAAACAGAATCGGGGAAGGAGGCAAGTATCTGCCTGCTCGACACACTTTTGTCTGTCGGCATTTTAAAGATTTACCTGCAGCCAAGTCTTCTGGGCTCCATCAGGACCTCTCTCTGACCCAGCAGCACAAACAGAGGATTGGAGGAAACTTTTCTTTTAGACTTAAGGAGGGATGCTTGCATCTCACCTCTCTGTGAAACAGGCAGGCAGGAGCTGACCTTCAGAGCTGCTCAGAAGACTCAGGAGCAAACAGGACTTCCAGGATCGCAGGCTACAGCTACAATTTCACTCAAGCAACCCCTGTACAGCTTGAAGGCATTGAAATGTTCCAGGTCAGCCATATCAGTGGTCCTTACAGAGGACAAATTCTGTGCAGCCCACCTAAGGACATGGAAGTAAAAAAAAGTGTGCATGAAGCACGAGGCTTTCTTGCTCACCCACTGAGTGTATCCTCCTCCCTACAAGCCACCTGTACATCTATCAAAGGCTTGCAACAGCCATTTCTCACATCCTGGGCAGGCAAGGATCAAAGTCCAGAAATGAATCTGAAGGAAGAAAGGCAGGAGGGAAGAACACCCTTCCCACCCTGCCGCTCTTTCATATAGTGCATGCCAAAATTAACCATCGTCTTCAAAAGGTCTCCATCTTCCAGTCTGTTTGTCCAATAATCACCTAGGTTCTCAGAGTCCATGCATAAAAAGAACCAAAATTATTTTTCTGCCTTTGAGACAAGGTTTTTTTTCTGTGATAGTGTACAGAAAAGTATCAGATGATAGATCTGATCGGAAGAATGACAAAATGATGGGATGGTTACAACTTCACTGGCCTCAAATCATGCTCTGCCAACATACCTCCACAACGAGGTGGCCCCAAGAACAGACAAGTTCTTACAGTCATTCAGGCAGCCTTGGATGATACAGGCACCATAAGTCATCAGAGACTAGGCTGAGATCTTGATTTCCTCTCTCTGTTTGCTAAGCATATGACAAATGATGTATGACAGATTTGACTTTGGGTCTACAGGGAAGGTCTAAAACTGTCCCTCCTCCAGACATGCTTTGCATTTGCTGGGTTACCCTCCTGTTTTCAATCAAGTGCACAGCTGCACCATCTGTACTCCCATAGAAGACCACTTTCCTTTTTCCGTTTGGTGTATAAAGTGATACAAACCCTAATAACAAAAATTCCAAAATAAACTACTCCTTTTCCAACTTCATCAAGTCAGTTAAGGAAGAACATAGATGTTGAGAGATGTTAGTGCAAAAGGCCAGAATTCATTTTATATCAGTTGAGTCTGCTGGCTTTCTGAGAACATTTTCTGCAGGTTTATGATTCACCAGGTAGCTCTAAGGATGTCTGGGCAGTTTGGCAACAGCCCTTAGATTGTTACAAAGGAAAATGGAAATTGAAGCTAAAGAGGATGCTGTAAAGTAATTGGGTTATTAACTGCTTCCATTCTGAATGATATGCAGGTGTATCCAGAAAATGCTCTTTATTAGTTTTTTGACACTGCACCAGTGTGCAGAGCTTTTGCCTCCCTAAATTTCCTGTTTTCTTTCAGATTTTAAAATACACTTCATTTTGGCACGTGGTCACAATGAGACCATTAGTGGGAATGACCACTTAGGAAGTGCTGCTTTTCAAGAGACTGCAGTAGCAAAACCAAAATGCTGCATGCAGCTCAGGACTGGTGTGTCTGTGTGCACATGCAGGGTTCGCTTTCAGTATTGTGTCTTTGCAACAAGCAGATTTCACAGGACTAAGAAAGTTGTAGCCAAAAATCAAATCAAACCTATGCAAACAAACCCTGTTTCTTCACTTCTCACTTCTTTCCCCCCTTCTTTTAAGGGATGGTAAGGAGTAAATACAGACAGCCAGTGAACAACACGGGAAATAAGACCGGGGACTAAAGACACTTGGTTGTCCAAATGGTGGACTCTGTCCTGCACCTTGAATAAATTTTTCTCCACTCTCACCAAGATCCCCAATATGAGGTACTTCGTGCTTTCATCACTTGTTACAAATCTGCTGGTCTCCCCAGAATAGGCTGCAGTGAATCCCACAGTAAGTTTTCTGTTCACTAATAGCTGAGGCATCGACCAGCCAGCACAGCCCCTTTCAGTGAGAGCAGACAGTAGGGAGAGAGATGGATACAAAAGGTAACTTTTTCCCCCTTCCATGCAAAGTTACAACACTAGAAGGAAGGGAAGCAATGTGATTTAAATTAGGATAATGTGGCAAACACAAGCACCTGAATGATGTAGAGCAGCAGCACTAATCCAAGCCTTGAGAAGGTTCATTACTAAGAGCCTGGACAGCAGCTAGAGCTCCCTGTGAGCCAGCCACATTACTTGCCAAACATGAGTGCTCGTGGACAACTTACTGTTTCAAAGCAACAAAGTGCTGTGAAATGATAAATTAGAATGGTCATATGGATGCCTCAGTGAAAAGTAAAGCAGCAGAAAAATACAGTCATGTCTTTATGAGGAGAAGGGGAAAAAACACAACTGTTGAAAACAGATTAATTGTGTCTCCAAGAATAACAGAAGACCTACAGCAATCATCCCCACTTGGCTCTATCTGGAGAACAGGGAGCCAAGAGGGAAGAGAAGATGCACAAATGTTGAAGTGTCTCAGGGAGGATATTACATTTGGGAGATATCTTAGCAAACAAGTTCCAAATGCAATATTGATAGCAATTATTTATTTTTTTTTTAAAGGATGATCTCCTAGAGGAAATAAAACATCAAAGGAAGTAATCATGTCATGTACTTCAGAAGCATCATTTTACACACAGAACAAATACATATTTTTCATATTATTTTTAGGGGAAATAAGCCCTAGGTAGTCTCATAATGTCTTGGTAGAGTGTCAAAAGAAACCTGAACATTTCAGAGAGTCAGATCTTGTTTGGAGGGTACTATAATGCATTGCTATTTGGCAAAGAGATTTTCAAAGTGTTGCCAAGCCTCAGTCAGTTTATGGATTTAAGACCTCAGCTGTTTAAGGCCCTGTTTACAAAGCAATGCATCATGTCACAGCATGGCACTGAAGTTGTAAATGGCTCCCAAATTTAAAAAAACTCTGTGCTGCACTGGAATACAGATCACCCTGAGACACAGCCACAGGCTTTAGGAGGGAATGCAAGGATTTTCCTACTCAGTGTGCCAGATCCTGAGCTGGTATAAAGCAAACCAACCTTTTTTTTCAGATAGAGAGAACAATGCTGATTTACATGCACTGAATCATATTGAATATCTCTTGAGTAACACTGACCTGAGAGCCTCGAGACTGGATCCTCAGGCAGAATCGGATGCTTAATTCCTGCTGGCAGCACTGAATTAGGCACTCAAATCCTCCCATGGAACTAAGTGTAAGCGAAACAGCAACCTACAGGCAATAAATACACTCTGCTTCATTTGTTTCCACTGTAGTTCCAGATTTGGCACCAGGAGAGAGGTGACAAGCAAGACATTGGACCTGCTAGAAGAGCTGTTCTGGACTAACACCACTTCCCTGCTCCCAGGACCTGAGCCAGGATCTCTGCTGAGCTTTGCCTTATGGAGATACTCATGTGCTCGGCACTGGTTCATGGCTTGCTGACACCATGTTAAGCTTCACATCATGTTTTCACAAATGACATAAACCCAACCATTCAACACACTGCAGGGGCTCCCAAGGTGGTGGAGGAGCCTGGTGAACTCATGGGGAGACAACTGGAATCACAGAATCACAGAATACTATGAGTTGGAAGGGACCCAAAAGGATCATCTAGTCCAACTCACTATCTAACACCCATACAGAGACCGAACGCACACGAGAGAGTAGCAGTGTTTGGGACTTGACAGCTCAGGTGTACTGCATGTTCCTGCCCTCTCAAAGTCCAACCACACAAGGTACCCTGTATCACACAGCTCTAATCAAAGGACCTGCTAAGAAGAACATTTCCATTTACCTGTATCCCTTTGGCAAAAGAGAGTAACATGCAAGGTTAGCAGTTCTGCAGAAAAGGACTTGGGTACTGGTGGATACCAGGCTGAACATGAGCCGGCCATGTGCCCTTCAGGTAGTGTATAGAGGTGCCTTCCAACCTCAGATGTACTGTGATTCTGTGATTAGTTCACTGTAGGTGCAAATTATAAACACAGAGCTGAAGAAGGCAGCAAACCTCAGGGGGAAGGGAGAGGACCAGCTCTTGGTAGAGGCAATCTTTGAAGCCAACACGGCTGTGGCCAAGGCACCATGCTCAAAAGTAGCTCCATGCCCCAGTCTGCATTCTCTATCAGGCACAGGAGTACCACAAGAGCAGCCAAGATAAACCTCAAAGGCATCAAAGTGATTACTGGTGCAATAGATGGAAATACAAAATAAAGTAGGATTTAACGAGCACCTGATGGGATATGTAAATTGGGACATAATTGGAAGACAGAAGTCCTAATAAGTTATTCAGCTTTGAAGTTACTTGCTGTAGAGTTTCATTACATTCTTTTCATACAAACTGAGCATGAAAGTTCCTCCTCTGATGGCAAAAAAGAGAACAGATGAAATTCAAAACTCTACTCAGCTTGCTGCCTCCTTCCTCAGCTGGAAAATGATAATTATCTCAGGCCTGCCTAATCCAGTAGGATTTAACCCAGACAGTGTTAGTACTTTCATTGTTCTACACAGCACTGGCCTTTTTCATCCACAGAGCTCAAAGTGCTTTACTGTGGAGAAGACAAGAAGACCTCTTTAAAAGACGTAAAGCTCTCTCCAAGCCATACACATTTTATGGTGTATTCACCTCTCTTTATAAGTCATTGCCAGAACTGGGACAAGTGCTTGGCAAGTCCTGTAAAACAGAAAGAAATTTCTTCAGAAAACTTGGGGAGAAAAAAATTCAAAACATCACAAAAAAGATGGTATTAGGTTAAAGGTTGGACTTCATGATCTCAGAGATCCTTTCCAACCTAACTGAATCTGTGATTCGATGAATCTGTAAGAAGGAACATGCTACTTATTGCCTGTGCAGAGTCAGTAAGGAGGGTGCTGGAGTAACTTTTGACCTCCTTGCACTGTATGAGCTCAGTAAGTGGAACAAGAGATTTCTTCCTGTTTGTTTGTTTTGAATGTATTGTCTATTTCTTTCTCAGTTTTTCATTTACTGAGAAAAAAATGACAAATTATTCCTTGCTCACCTTCTCCACAGCACTGCTGATTTCAGGGAGGTCTGTTTTATCTTCTCACTGGTAATCTCTTTTATGGGCTGAATACCTGTAGTTTTCTGAGATGGAAACTATATAACAATATTCATGTCTGTCGCCATACAAGTCCTACTTGTATCCTTCCTGCAATAAGGACTCTGTACCAAATTAGAGAGAGGAGCACACCTTTATATAGTAGTATAATGTTTTCTGGTTTGTTCCCACTTCATTTTGTAATAATACTTAAGAGTCAATGTGCAGTTTTGACAGCTGCTAGAATTAGCTCATGCTTCCAAGAGTAATATGCACAATGACTTTCAGAGCACCTTCCTCAGTGGAAATAGCTAATCTGGAGCCCATCAAGGCGCATGAATAGTTAAGGTTATTTCTTTTCTTGGGCATTACTTTGCAGTTATCAATACTGAGCTCATCTTTCCATGCTGTCACCCAGTCACTTTTCATCATGTTTATTCAGCAGTCAATTTTAGCTTTTACTGCCTTGACTATTCCATTTCAGTAAACTTTGTCATCTATCAATTAATCATCTCTTCCAGACTATTTATTAATGTGTTGAATGGCACAGGTTCTACCTAAAATCCACATGAAACCCATCAGCAGCATCCTACCACGTAAAAATGGTAATTTTTATCATTTGTTTCCTGTTCTTAGGCCAGAATGCATTCCCATTTTTGGGAGGTTCATTTCTTTGGGTGCCTTTTGTGTCAGACCTTACTAAAAGCCTGACAAAAATGAGAAACTTCCGGTAGAACACTCTAATATACATGTTGTCCTCAGAGATTTTCCATTATTTTACCATGTATTCCCCCCCTGAGAAATTCTTAACATCTGATTTTATATAAGTCACATGCATATTTCAATGGACACAGCCTACTCAAACTCTGTTTCATACCAGTGGTGGGCATTCCTCCTGGTGAGAAGGTGCCTTGGATGTTGGACTGTTCCTGCCCAATAAAGCTCAGAGCTGAGCTGTCCTACAACTTCTGCTCTTTCACTCAATGCCAGCAGAAATCCTACCTCTGCTATTAATGCCAGAACGTTCAGTGGCCTTAAAAATATTATGAACAAGGTCAGATTGAAGTTTCTTTTCCAACTAGAGATGATAAAAAGCCTATTCAAAGTAATTTTCTTTAGAGACTGAGAGCACATATGCCTTGCTTCAGTCACCCAAAGGACGAGACCTCAGTCAAACTGATGGCAGGGATGTGATGATATAGTGAAGTTATATGTTTACTTAATCTTTGAATATACAGGGTGAATATGTGGGGAGAAAAAAAGACCTCTTAACATGACTCCAGGACTTGAGAGGCAAAGGTTTTCTTTTAGGTGAGTCTCAACAAGGAATATAAATTATTTTATTAGATATCTCTGGACCTTGCTTCCCTTTTTGATAGAACAGCAATATATGCTTTTTTGTGGCTGAGTTTGCTGAAGGTCAAAGAAAGGTCTTACTTTTCTGCCCTCTGCCCATGAGTATCAGAAAATCATTATTTATATTCTGTGTCCTGGCCCAAACCCATACAATAGTACCTCCCTGACAACAAATTTGAGGTCAGCCTTGGGTTACCCACTCTGAGCTTCCTCAGGAAGAGAGAGCTGTTACAGTTAGCCATTAACTAGACAGGAATATCAAGAATGAATGCTTTAGTGTCAATGATACGGAAAAAGAAAAGAAAAAAGAAGAAGTCTTCTGCCAATAGGCTGTTGTAACCCGGAATGGCACCATTTATGAGTGCCTTTTGGAAGGGGAGAAAAGGGCGATCTCACCTTCACTTTTCACTAACCCCTCACATTTCCACTGACCAAAGTCCAGAAGATTCTGATACAAACGTGACATGAATGAGACACAAGCCAGGGCACGTTTTCAACTTTTCTGGGCTAAGACTTTACGATTTAGTTGTAATGTGAGTACTTCAGCTCTAATTGACATGGTCTAGCTGGTCTAGCTGGGGGGGCGAGCCCCCTCCGGCTCGGAGTGGCCTGCTGGGTTGTGAGGCATCTAGGTTGTTATTATGCTCTGGGATGTGCCCTCGGTCGCTGTATGGGTATTAGATGGTGAGTTGGACTAGATGATCCTTGCGGGTCCCTTCCAACTCATAATTTTCTGTGATTCTGTGATTCTGTGAATTTTCAAGAGAGGCATATGTGATCTATATTACATTATTAACTAATGTATTTATAGCACAAGATCAGCCTTTCTTGTCCTGAGTTTCTACCTTGTGGAGTTGATAATTACAGATTTACTTAGCCACCAGTAGAAACCTGAAAGAACTTAATTTTATATCTTGCAAAGAACTTGATTACTGTGCAAGCTGTGATATGAAGAGTTCCTTAAACAGTCCTCTCCAACCATTTTAACAGTTTGACTCTTAAGAGTGAACTGAGATGAACGTCCAGGAGCTGAAAAGGCTCAAGGCTACAAGGGAAGCAGAGTATGTCCTCAGTTTGGGAGAGATGTTAGAGGAGCAGTTAAGCACTAGTTCCCCCCAAATAGTCTACACAGGCACAGCAAACAACTCTCCAATTCACCACCCTCTCTAATGAAATTTAGAGTTTACTTTCTTTGAGAATGTTAAGAACACACAAATGTAAATTTCTTTACAGCCTTCTTTCACTGCTAGTGATATCTAAGCTATTCTTGAATATAATTCATGCATTAGAGTGCATACCTTTGAGATGTAACAATTCACCTCAATGCTGAAGGGCTTGGAGCATCTTGAAAATTGAGCTCTGGAGGAAGAAATACTTGCAGGATAAAAAGAGATTAAATGCAAAGGGCTAAAACCACAGTGGTCTTTTGTGCTGGCAGATAACTATGGAGCATCCAGAGCAACTGGAGCTTGGTAGTCCTTCAGATCAACCTCTACCTCAAATCTCCAAGTGCTGCTCCTCAATGGGGAATGCTCAGGTCACCAAGTTGTTGTCAAGGACACGAGCTACACAACATGCCTTGGTGATTTCTGAGTTCCAGGACACAGCGGTGACCACCCCTCCCTAAGCGTCTAGGGACTAGGTAGTCCTCTGGATGGATAAGCCCTGAGGGACCCAACATGCTTAACTTTGTTAGGTGGCAATCAGAGTGTTTGTTCCAATGGCCAGGAAGCTTGAACAGCAGCACCTAACTATAGATTTAATCAAGGCTCCTACCCCTATTAGCATTTAGCTGGAACTAGATTTTAACAATTATTATATAATTACCATATGTCAGAGAGCCATTTAATAAGCTATGTATCTCCACTACTTCTATTTCAAGAATAAGCTGGAAATAGTAAGCATTTTCTCTCCAATATCCCTTTGAAAATTAAACTATTAAAAAGATCATACAGAGTAATATACAGTATTTACTATTTCAGGTTTATCTTGCAGCACTGCAGTTTATAGCTAGCTACTGACTGGTAACGTAATTTTGTAGATGTGTAAAATGTTGCAATAAACAGATTACTATATATTTCAAACATTAACGGCCTTCCAAGATGTAGGAATTTCTCAGTGAGCTCACCAACAGGTTTTATTGGCAGAATAAAATTTATTGTGTTGACATACCCTTTAAAATGCTGAATACATCAGAGCCAGCAAAATGCTGTGGTGAGATTACAGAGAACGAGGCAAAGATTTTAGATTAAATTCTTCCCACTCTATGCCCCCACTTCCCACCCCACCTCCCTCTACCCCATTACACGGCAAAACCCAGACTAAGCCACAAAACAAGCGGCAACACTTGTAAAGAAAAGTAATCACTCCTTATCAGAAACATTCATAGGGAATTGCTAATAAAGCGGAGTTTCTACACTAGAGAAGTCTACAACACAACAAAAAAGCCTCATTATATCAGGTATTTGAAATATTTCACTGTGGCAAGCCATTGCAAGGCAAGACCTTTACCACTGTAAAACAAAATGAACTATTTAAAGACACTGTGATGAAAGCCCTGCTTTACAGTAAATGAAATTTATTGCCATATTATTAAACTGACAACTTCTGTGAAACTTGCCCCCGATAAAGATATGCTGGCATTGTACAGTTTTATCTTACTATTAATGAGAACCTCCAGTAGGCAAAATGAAAGTAAATAAATGAGAAGACAATTCTCAAAGACAACACACAGTTGAAATGAAGACTCTCTGTCAGCCAGAAAGAGCATGTGAGAGAGAAACAAAGACAACCATACAGGTACAAATTCACAACCTATATCTTTTTCCATTCCCTGGATAATGAAGATCATTAAGAAAGGTAAATGACTTCATTTACCTTTCTTGATACAAATACAAATTTTATCTACATTTTATCTTTTTTTATCAATTCAAACTTGATCAGTTTTAATGCCTCTTTCTCATTCTAACAAGGACACACTATATTTTATTTAGTCAAACTGAAAATGTCCCTGCCTGGTGGATTAGATTGCTTTTGGTCCTTTGTGGCTGCTTCAACAGTGAGTTATTTTAAGCCACTCTGGAGCCCTTCACAGGTTCCTTCTGGAAGAAGAGTCACCGAGGCTCTAACAATGTCTATCAGCAGAAAAGCAACCCTTTCCCAGGGAAGAAATGGATACAGGAACATACGCATAGTCCGAGTACAAATAAACAGACATTATTTACCTGTGTCCACAAACAAAATGCCAAAGGCAGTATATTCAGTTTCAAAGCAGGATTTTTTTCAAATTGTTCAAAATGTGCAATTTGCTTAAAATAATGGCAACAAATTCAAAATAACCTGACCATCTTGAAAAGAATAAGCAGACTCCTTCCTGGGAAATGCAGCTTATCCTCCCTTTATAACAGAGCTGACTCAAATAAGATTTGCTATTGCCATGGTTTATTAGAAAGTCCACATTAAATTCATGGTCAGTGTTACTGGTTTGCAGGTGTCTGACTCCCAACCAGAGTGCCAGTGCTTCTCTGAAATTAGAAACAAGAGTGGAAGCAAACCCTCACCCCCTCTGGCCCAGTATTCCTGGCCAGCACTTCCCACCAGCAGAGCTTTTTCTCTCTCATACATCTTTGCCATATAGTTTTCACTGATACAGGGACCAAATCATCTGTATCACTCATGCCATACACCAGCCCAATTCCTCTTCTGAGGATAAATTGTCATGAAAACACCCTTTCCACATGTACCTGCACCTCCTGGCCTGAGCTGTCAAACATTTACATGATTGACATTCAGGAGCCATACACAAAATTAGCAGCCATCATTCAAGCAGAAAGTTAATATCAGGTGGCACTAAACAAATATAGGCCCAAAGCAGAATAGAGGTTTTTTTAAATAATGGATGTATGAGTAATTTAACTAATCACTACAGTCAGTTTAGCAGAGCACATTTTTCTTGTACATAAGCAAACAGAAACCTGGGAAGTTATAAGCTGTGCTAGTAAATTAATCTTAGAACACAAACCTCACTGTGGAAAATTCCTAAATCCTTTCATTTTTCTATTTAAATTATAGAATCATTTCATTTGTTTTAAAGGTTTAATCCAGACCTGCATCCCAGGAGCTTGAACACTGAAAATCCAGCCAGTCTCAGAGTAAGTCCCTTCCCATCCTTTCAAGGAGGGACCAGCTACCAGGCTGTCACACAGGGCTGGTTCAACACCAGCTGGAATTACTCAGTGACAGACATCTCTGCGGAGCAGATGTGACCAGTTGAATTTCTGTGAAATTCTGTGGATGTGAGCCATGAGCACAGGTTAAATGTGAGTCACAGCCTTCCCCTTGCAACAGCTTTGCTTTGGCTTGTAAACAGATGGGTTTGGACAGGAGACAAAACCTAAGTGGGAGCCTTTCTCCTGCAGATGCCAGCGGCGATCCTGTCTGCACTCGGAGAGGGGTGGGCTTGCGGTAAGTGCCAGCACCCAATTTTGCCTCCTTCAGCTTTGGCTTGGGCCATATGCTCATCCTATTTTCTCTGGTATCTCCATGAAAGCCATCAGAAAAGCCAAGAAAGTTGAATCTTGAGCCATGCTGGGACAATACCTATGGCTCCAAGGGGCAGAATCACACCCTCATTAATTAATTCTTGCAAGGTTTCTAATGAGCAGAGATAGTTTGTATTCACAAGCAGCATTTGCTGCTGTTTTATAATATATGCAGTAATTATGCAGCTGATGGAGCCTTATGTATCTGCTAGTTTTTTCCTATACATAAATTAACAGCAGGATTTGTGTAATGACGGGATAATGAAGGACTGGGTCATTGGTATTCATCTGTAGAAGGCCTTGAGAGGCTGGGTCAAAGACAGAAATGTTATTTGGCTAACACAGATAGAGACCATTGTTAAAGGATTCATAACCTTATTCCACTCAAGATCCATATTAACTCTTTCCATGGTAAGTAAAACAACTTCTGGCAGGTTATTTTTTGTGGGTTTGGGGTTTGTTTGTTGGGTTTCTGGGGTAGGTGGCTGGTTGGCTGGTCGAAGTGTGAGAGTTTGTTGGTGATGGAGGGAAGTACTCTCCTTGTAAGTCCACTCCTAAGCCTCAGTGTGCCATGGCAGGAAAGGGCAGGCTGCCTATAGCAGTCCCACATTGGGTTCCCAGCACACAGGAGCAGTCAGAGAGCTGGGACATGGGCCTTCAGGAGAACCAGCTCTACCTTTTCTTCTCACTTTTGTATCTTCTGTTCCCCATTTATGCTCACTTTTCACAGCTCCAGGGCTGCTCTAGGGCTCTTCCCTAGTACTGCAGGATGGTTTCCTTGACTGCAGCAGAGGCTCTGTCTGGGTTGCTCAGGCAGCAGTGTTTTTATTAGGTCATATTAAAATTTCTTGGTGTCTTACTGCTTAATCTGTTGGTATTGGCAGAGCACATCGTCGTGCTGAGTGAATGTCTCATTCCCTCTCTCCATCCAGAGCACCGTCATGTCCCTGACACCCTTTCAGAGCCAAGCAATGGGTGAGCCCCAAGGAGGGCAGAGGCACTGGCCAGCCCTACATGCCTCCTCTTGCAAGGCACAGGAGTAAAATATATTAATGCAGACATGCAAGGAGCAGCATTGTGGCTGGGCAACCAGATGCCAGGAAACACTTTTGGGACGAGAAAACCCCCAACTGAAATGCAATCTGCAGCCAGCCACACTGCTGAGCAAGACAGCTGGGTAGCACTCAGCAGGTGAGCCAAGGGAAAATGGAGCAGTCTTGGCTACTATCAGCACCCTCCAAGTAGGTCCTCAGCTCTACAGAGACAAAATTTCAGGTTTTTACTCCTGTTCTTGCAGGTGGCAGAAATCCTCCTGTCTTCACAGATGCTTCTTCTTGTATTAATCCATGCATTCCTCTCCCATTCCTCTCACCCTGCTCTTCTTCCTCTCCAGCCATGTTTTGCCAGAAGGCAACTCAAAGAAGCAGACATGAGTATTCCTTCTCATGGGTGCATCCAGGCCAGGCTCTCAACTCATCCCCCCATGCCACCATCATCACCTGGCACTCATATGATGAATGACAATGGTAATTATCAACTCCCACACAAAGTTGTGGCCCCAGTTACGTCAGGACATTTGGGTGTGATTGGGGGACAGCAACGCTCACACTTACATTAGACCAGGCTCTGAGCTCCTTCATCGCCTCTTTCGAATCGACAAGTGGAGAATAAAAAGTGACACTTGATGGTGTCAGGCTTGTTATGTGTGAATGAAACTGTTCCTTGCTGTGCTCATCTTCAGTTCCCACTAAAGCAATAAAAGGCCCTCGTGTGCCTTATTATCCACACAGCCTCTGTCTGCCTCCAAATTCTCTCTAGCTAAATGAACCATGGCTGCCTCACTGCAAAGGGGAGGGACCAGGGATGGAGTCCCTGAAGGAGCTGAGGGAGTACCATGCATGGATGATAGTAATCTAAAAAATTATCCAAAACATCAGAGTAGAGTATTGTCACTAGTTTACATACAGGCCTGGGAGGTTTAAGTTCCTTTTACCTACTGCATTTTCCAGTGATAATACATAGACTATTTGGTTGACAGAGATCTTTTCCTGATATGTCTGATTTATAAAGCACTTTGAGATCCCAGGGGGAAGAGGGATGCTGCATAGCTGGGCTTAGGAACTGTTTGAACAGTTCTTTTCCATGATTCTGCTTATGATGGTAACAGTGATACCTGCACGGACTCTTACAGCCAGGGTGCCTCAGGGGACACCCTTCATTCAATAGTCTTAATCCTGGAATCCACTCCCCTTTGATCTGTCCCATCCCTGAGATTTATACTCTGTAAAACCACCAGTTCCTTTAATACCACTTGCTTTGAATCACATCTTTCTTTTGTTCTTAACTGATACATTTTGAGACATTTACATTTTCCTATTAAGCACCTCTCCTTCCTGTGCTATGATACAGAACTGTAGGTGATACAGCCCCCAGCCATCACCCAGCACACACCCCTGAAGGCTTCCTCACATTTCCAGTCCAGCCTCACCTTTTCCAGCATAAGTTTTGCTGATAACATCCTTCACCCTCTCTCCTCTTGTTTCCTGTTTCACAGCATTGAGGTTATCCTCGGATCCTTGAGGAGCTCCCCAGCTTTTTTTGCCACCTCTGTTCGCTCCTACTGCTTTCGTGTTAACACTTCTACTTAACATTACATCAGCTCCAACGCTCCAACAGAGCCATGCTAAAGATATCTGTGGTTTGCAATCTCTTCTCCAAACCTGCAAGAAATTGATCACTGATAGAAACAAGAAAAAGACCCAGCCTCTGCAGCTGCTACACCCAAAAGCAAAATGAATGACTATTAATCTCTTACCAAGAGCTCTGGACACCATTTGGCATGACACAGTACCATCTGGTGCTATAACTCCAGTGACTCAGTGGAGAGGATTTGGGCTTCCATGTCATTGTAATTGTTAGCTTAATGAGAACACCTTAGCGAGGTTTGCTTTCTCCACGATAGCTTACAGAGGTGTGTTTGGCAACGGTCAAACCTCTGCAAAACACCTTGTTGAACCAACATGGGGCAGACAAGCATCTCTCTAATGATTGAGAGCTGCTAAAGAAATGGCTTTCTGTGATATGGAGAGCTACCAGGGCAATAAACAAGGAAAATGGTGGTTGAAAATAGCAGGAAAGAATATTTAACGTGTAACATGTAAAACTGCAAAGTACTTGTGTCCATCTCACACAGTAATTTACATCTAAACGTTTTTTTTTCTTTCGTGCATAACTGTGTTATAAATTCAGTGAAAGTAGTGAATTTTAAGGACAGTTACTGTCACTGAACCAACATTTCTCATACCCTGTTAATGGATTCAGGACAGAAATAGACAAGGCTTCCCACCCATCCCATCCATTTTCACTATCAACTCTTCCCTCCCTCCTGCAATCAACATATACCTACACTTGCGGAAAAGCATACAGCTCATTAGAGTTTCCAAAACAGTTCACAAGACTGTTAGAGAAGCCAGCGTGGATTAATTCTCTGGAGAGAGATTCCCTAATAGCTTTAGAAGCTTTAAAAGCTTCATATTTTGTTTTATATCTATAATTACTTGAACAAAGTTTTCAGAATGCAATGGTTTGCTCCAACTGGTGTTTCTTTGCCAAGTCAGAAATCATCTTCTCAAGCTAAAAAGGTCAGGTATTGATCAGTGCCACCCAAGCTTGTGTGACAGGAGCAATCCCACAGCCTATAGTCTCATACAGACCCCAATACAGTCCCTGTGAGCTCAGTAAGACCCATGAAACCATGTGGGCTTTGTCATGCAGATCAGATTAACAGCTCAGAGCTCTGTAATATCCTCACTTAAATCAACCATAATATGCTATGTTATCTACTATGAAGGGAGCAGAAGAGATAATGGTTTATAGTCTCCACTTTACATACAAATTCAGCTGTGCATCTGTCCAATAGTCTCTTAAAGTACTTCCAAAGAGCTTTGGTAAAATACATTATTCTAATTGTTAATCATCCGAACAGCACATTTGAAATGAGAAAAACATTGAGATATGCCTTAAAATACCCATTACAACGAAAAACGTCTATTTCTGATGTGCTTTTGTTTCCAGGAAATCCCTCATACGTCCTTTCACTGGCCAAATATCACATCCAGTGTCAGTTCCACCATCATGGGGATCGAACACTCCCTGAGCACAGTTCCAGTGACACGACATCCAAAGCTCCTGATTACTATCCACTTACAAATACATGAAGGTTTATAAAGAAAGGAAGGTCTGACCTACTCAGTTCTTGTCACATGAAATAGCCAGGAGCATGACTTCTCTTGCTACACTTCCTTAGGGTACAGGTATTGGGAAGCAGTGCGATTAGCAGTATCAGCACAGTCCCTGCAACCCAAACCACGAGCATAAAGGGGTTAGAAAGCATTTAAGCCTTTAAGCCCCTAGATCTCCCTCTGAAGGTGTCCTACTCTTCTTTTCTGATTCGTTAGAGAATAAATCTGTGATAAGCAAAGTAAATTAGATTCAGTGACATTCTGCTAATTGAGTCATCTTCCTCTGCCTGGCTTGGCTGGGTTTTTAATTACCAGCTAATCTCATCAATATGGTGGATGACTGGCAGTGTGCAGATCACGGTCGTACAACCGCAGCGAAATAGAAATAGAAGTTCACAGCTCATTGGTTGACCCAGGTCTCTTTTGTTATACACAGGAATAAATTGGGCAGATCTGCCGGTCATCTACTGACCTCAAAGTATGGTGAATAAGAAGGATAATGGAAGGTAAATAAACAAATAAACCCCACAAGGCTGCTGGGAAGGTCTGCAGCAGTTTCAGGAACGATGAAGCAGGAGGGAAAGGAGCTCTGTAAACCTGTCCTGCATTCTGATGAAGCCCTACTGCAGTGAGGGACTGAAAATGGCAGGAAATCTGAAAGGGATAATGTTATAACTGAGATTGTGTTAATTTTGCCCTATTGTAGTGAGAAACACTGCGTTCTCCCAGCCGCTGCAGCACTGTGGAGCTCTGCTGCTCACAAGGAAACCTCCCAGGATTTGCAAAGAGACAGCCAGTGCCTGGCACACACATCCAGGAATGTGCATCTTGGTTATGGATAGATATAGACAGAGTAACAGTAATCCAAGACAAAATTCTCCCCTACAAATCTCTTGTATACTTACACTTACAGCTTAACTACAACTCAGACTAACGCACCTACCTCTGCAGAGCCATGGCCTGACATCCTGGGTGTAACGGCTCCAGCTAAACTCCGTCAGAGGAGAAGATTTTAGCCTCACTGAAAACATTATCTCGACAATTTTCAGTTGAGTTTTACAGCAAAAGTGATCCTGTTGAGAGATTTACATGGGTGGATCCCAGTGTGCAGGGGCCACTGGCTGACCCAGGGATCTCACTCTATTCGCTGAGACCTTAAAGTACGATCAGCCTTACAATTGCCTACATCTATTTCTCTTTTATATTTATTTTTACACTTAGATCTATAAGACATTTTATTGCTTCAAATAACAGGTTTATAAAGCGCATTTACAAACTTTAAACTAAACACTTGATTCATAAAGCAAAGAATGAGAATATTTCCCTCACACTATATTTCTTCCCAAGCCTCACACCTGTTCTGCTGCCATAAGAGGAGTTTTATATAAACTTTAGAAGATGCAAGTCCCGACTTTTCATTTTTCTAAGGTATCTTTGAAGCAGACAAAGCCTGAAGCTTAAATGTCTTATCTATTTTTATCTAGCAATAGCAGATTCGTTAGCATAACAGACAAAAGCAGCCCTTCTTGAGCACAAGTTCAGTCCTTTTGGTCTCTCTAATGTAACTGTTAGTGGCTCAGCCTCAGGAAATAACCAAATAAATTGTTGTCCTGCATAAATATATTCTGACTGTATAAAATATTGGATAAAAATCATCCATGTCATCTAGGAGCCTGCTCACTTACAATGTGCTGTTTCAGTGAACAGCACTGACAGTAAGTGCTAAACAAGTCACCAAAAAATGAACATGGAAGGGTTGTGAGCATCATTACTGTAAAGCCATTAAACATTAGTATTGATGTCTCCATTTTAATCCCAGAAAATAAAAAAGGGGGTTCTATACAGTATTCACTTAGATATAATTTTAAATGCAGCCCTTATAGAGTCTATGTAGACCTTTACATGCTATCAGAGGAGCAGAGAAAGCAGCAGCACTGTAAGCACCCACCAGCCCTTCCCATGGGTAACTTAAAAACCCCATGAACACCTGCATGTAGGGGAAGCCGGGCCCACCTTATTGCAACACCTGCATAGGTAAACCCCCACATTTCTCTTTAGGGCACAGCTTAAAAGTAACAATTTATGTAGGTATTTTGGTGTATATATTTTTCTTAAAGCACCTAGCTAAGGTCTGCAGACAGAGATGGATTCCCAGCAGCCAGAGAATCGCTGGCTTCATCTGTTCTGTCTGAGATGGATTGATGATTATCGTCCTTCCATGGGAAACCCAGGAGACACAGCTGAAAACAATGCAGGGAAACAAACAAACAAACAAAAATAAATAAATAGCTCAAGCCTATTCTATCTGCCCACCAGAAAACAACCAAGAAAATAAAAAACCCCCAAACCCACGTGAATGCTTGCTGGGCAGCCAAGACCCAGAGTGATAACCAGAGTAGGAGGGCTGGGTTACAGGGCCTCATTACATGCACAAGACTGTTGACTTCAGCAGAAAATGACTGCTCCAGGAATGTTCAAGATGAGAAAACCCACTGTGCCATTCCTAGGCACTCGAACAACTCATCATAAGGGTATTTAGATATTTCCTCCATGCATTTTCCTCCCTACTGAGGGAAGAAGGAAGTGCTACAGCCACCTTCAGGCACGCTTGTGCCATTTTCTTCTCCTGCTCTACTATGAAAGTAAGTTGACCTCAGCTGCCTGCTGCAATAAATCTTCCCCCGTTTTCTCCTTCCCTCATTCTTTTCTGTTTAAAGTTATTTGTACGTTGGACTTAAATACATTATACTCATTTCTCTAGGAGCCCTGACACGTTGTTAAATGACCATGAATCTATTTTAGTTGCACCTTAATTTATTAACTCTCCTGCCTGCCTCCAGTGTTGGTGCTTCTATTGTATGATCATAGGAGGTTTGGGTTGATTATCCTCCTAACTCTATTTCATATGCAGAGCCATTATTTCACTCTGCTCCATGTTATTTTAATAAGGCAAAAAGCTCTCTCATTTTTTCATTTTCAGTTCACATTGCGAGACTACATACCTTATTAGCTTCTTCTAAGTTCTTATATTCTTTTTGTTGTGTAATGCAGTCAGAGAGCACAGATATATTCTGCCTCTAAAAGCTGCTTTGCTGAACTTATGGATGGAGATAATCCTATTTTTATCAAGTGAACTAGTGAATTTTCATTCCTGATAGCTCTTTTCCCCTTCGTTGCTAGCAAGATGCCCACACCCTCAGAGGCATGTAATTGCCAGTCTGCACATTGAGACATCTCTTTCCAACACAGGGATACTGATATTGATTTCCAGCTGCCACTTGGTCTCCAATACCATAGAGCTTTTTGGTTTCCCTTGGTCAACAAGCCACTGAGACCAAAGCACCAGCATTGCTGGTCATCCTCAGCCCATCAACCAGGACCTGCCCAGTCCCAAAGCCAGTCCTACACCTTCACCTGGGGGTTTTGCCCCCCATAGAAGGCCAGCTGTATTTTCTCCAAAGGAAATGCTCCAGCCCCATTTTTGAGAGCTCCATGTGCACGTTGTTTTTCTTTGCCTCAACCACACAGTTTTATTCAAGCTGCTTTTAAGTCTTTGACTCACACCATCGTTTGCAGCTCCAGTGCAGCTCTACAGTTTAATAAATTGTCTGAAGTGGCCACAAAATGCTGATTAGTACTTGGTGGCCCTTCAGCAGCCTCGTGCTACCCAGAGGTGAGTCATCTCAGCCACACTGGGATCAGAGCACAAGCAAACACTCGCACCACGCTACTCCCTGTGCTGGCTGCAGAGCAGAGTCTCTCCTGTGGCAGAGCAGCTATTGATTTTTGCAGCTGTTCTCAGGGGAACTCACAAGAAGAAAATTATTTTCTTTTAAGTTCAAGTGCAGGAGTCTGCCTTGCTAAAGGGCTTATCTTCGCCTATAAGTTTTACCAATACAGTCTGAGCTGTATAATTAAAGTTGCACAACCCCCCATAGTGTGGAAAATCCTATAAAAATGCTTTATATGGAGATAGCAATATGAATTTAAAACAGTCTCCTATCAGTATAAATGCACCCCCGTGAGAGTCTCGACAAATATAGTTCCTGTCCAAGAGCATACATCAAGGGATTTTATAACTCTGCAGTGATTTATGTCGCTCTGTAGCATTGAATAGTGTCTAGTTCAAGCCTTCTAAACACAGAGACTGGATTAATCTTTAAAATCTCAGGAGGTAAAAAAAATATTTTTTTAAAAAAATCTATATTTTATATCATATATTTATATTTTATGGCGAGTGCTAATTTAAGTGCCATACAGTTATTTCTCCTTGGATTTCTAGCTCCAGTTCAAACAGGCTTTAGTATTTTCATTACAATTCAGTATGTTTATTTAGCATTAGAGCCAGCTGAACTATTCATTACTAATTTAGCCTACTTATTTATTTTTATTTATTTATGGTAAGTGAATCTTCACTGAATAAATTCTAGTTCTCCTCCCACAGTGTTCAGACTCTAACAGTATTCCTTGGAGAGAATTTGGGAGGACGATTATTTAGACCCACAGTCTGTTCACACATATCAATTCCCTGTTTATTCTTTGTGGGGTATGCCCGAATGCCTGAGTGTTTGCAATGCCTTCTCAGAGTTCCTGCAAACTCATTTCTGGAAAAAAATATTATTTCCCATTCAGTTGTGTTAAAAAAAAAAAAAAAAAGAGGGAGAGAGAAAGAAAATGCCATCCTCCCTCTCATGCCTTCTCTGAGCACTCAGACAAGTATGTGACACAAAGTCACGTATTTTCAGTAACAGGTCATGAGTAGCTCCCATCCACAGCAAGCCTGGCTAATTCACCTGTCATTGAAGTGAAGCCCCATTTGCATACTCAAGCTCATTCTATCTTTGCTTCCTTCAAAGATGCAAAGAGCAGAACATTTCACTGAGATTTTAAATATGTGAGATACGTATCACCTGCTCTTATGATGACTGCCTTCCAATCCATATCAGCGAGGACATAAATAGCTGAACTTTAGTCATCATCACTGCAGGGAAACAAAGACCAGAGCACATCACACGCTGCAGCATCCCTGTTATCTGGAGCTGGCTGTTCCCTCTTGCAGAGTTCCCTGAGTCAATCTGCTCTGGTCTATGTAACGTACTGCAGTACTGACTTGCATCCTTTTTAAATACACAGTACTGGATGGACACTTGCACACATCACTCCATGAAGTGTGAAAGGGCATCCAGGCACAAGCTGCCATCCAGTCCCCCTGCACACGATGCTCCTTCTGCAAGAGGTTGGGGCTCTATTGCTATTGAAAGTGTCATATGTCCGTGTCTTGAGGACCTTATTGAGCAGCAACAGTCAATTCTGCTGACCCACAGAGCTACCTGCAAGTCCTTCCATATCCCAACTCGTGAAAAGTGTACCCATAGAGCCACGGTGAAGCTCTCAAGCTCCAACCTCTGGAAGGAGAGCCTCAGTGATCCTGGTTCTTTGCTGCATGTATGCCAGTGCTGAACATGCAGTTTGGTGCAAGGGAGATCAAGCAACCCTACCCACAGCAGCCCTTACTGCTTTGCTTCCCCTCATACCAGCAATTCAGATTTTCCAGCAGCAGTGGGGAGTTTTCAGTTTTAATCTACCTCTTTCAGCACTAGCTAAATATTCCATTTTTCTCCTCTGCTATAACTAATAAAAGCCAAAGTGAACACACTTATTATCAGTATCTGACACCAACTGTAGAAATTCGGCTCATCTTTTCTTTCCTGCCACAGCAGAAAGGAAAGGTTGTTGAGACATGGCTTTGGACAGCGGGGCTTCTCAGCTCTAGGCGTGTTCTGTTGAAACTTTCTCATTCCCTGGAGACATCCTTAAATTCCCTTTCACTGATTCAGTCCCTGACCTTTTAGTAAACTAACTCCCAGATTAAAAAACACCAAAGACTTCACTATACCCAACACAGTAACAAGTACTTTTCCCAGATGTTATAATGGCAAAATCTTTTCCAGTTATTTACCTATGTCTCCATTAGCTCATGTTCCTTTAGCTGACTCCCCCAAACCCAAGGGTTTTACCTGCTCACCATATACCCCATATGGCTCCCTTTTCAGTGCTACAAATTCTATCTCTGATAACACATCGGATTTCATATCAGTTTCCAAGTTAAAACCAGTACACGTCCCTTTCAGTTTCAGGTTACCAGCTTGTTTATCTTCTGCCACAGGGATAATATTAACCTGGTGGATAATCCTGTGCAACTCAGGCTGTCGTCACCCATGTAACTTCATGCTGGTGCCCAAAATGCTTCTGTTTCACATAACAGGCAGCAGTTTCTGCAGACAGTGACTCTGAGCACTTGCAGGACCCTCCAGATCACCTTTTCTCTGCAGGATCCCTGAGCTTTGCTGGCGTCTACCCCATCAATGTGCCAGGTCACCTGCCCAGTTGGGAAGGCCAAACCAGCAGCTTATGCTCCATGGGAAGCCGATTGTCACAAGTTAATTCAAGATCTTCCAACACATAATCTCAAACTGTTTTATTCCAGGTCCCAGTCCTAATCCAGTTTTTCAACACAAGCTCTATTACTCCTGCCAAAATTTCCAGCTGGATGCTTCAACTTCAGTCCCTCATCAGTTCTACCACAGCTCCAATCATCCTTCATCTCCTTCAGTTAAAAATTGCCCTCTCTGAGATGTGCCATATTAGGATGGTATTCTGAAAACCTCTTCAGTACTCTGGCCCAAACAAGGCTCTGTTTTACCTGAGCATTATTCAAACATGTGAAGCACGTCAGACCTATCCCTTGGTTCCAATGGAAAAGCCTCGGGACAGTATCTCGCTCCAGGATTTCACTGAGAGACTAGATCTTTTAGCTTTTTACCAATCCATGTTTCTAGACTGCAATAAAAGAGGAATTCTTGAATCATGTTTTGTACATGTATGCAGGGAAAACATGTTCCCTATTATTTTCTGGCAGTGACTTACCTCCCTTTAAAACAGCAGCCATTCAGTTACCTCACCTAAGACACATGGCCCAGAGGTACCCACCCTGCAGCTACCCATCACAGAAAGTTCTGCAGAGACACATCTCTGTCATCTCTAGGAACTCACTGCATTCATGTTTTGATGGAGGATTTCTCAGGTCACAGAGAAAATAAAATTATTGGAAACAGTCACAATTTGAAATTGTAAAATTACACCAGATTTGTTTCCATCCAAAACATTACTTTCTTTTCCCCGTTAGTTTTCTTTTCTCCAAAATAATGGAGACTGCACAGCTCCACAAGAGACTGACCATTTTCATCCACAGTAAAAGCCTGATGCTCTGTGGCACATACCTTCACTCCCTCTCTTGCCAGATCTCATGATTTCGCTCACAGGCCATAGAGCAAAGGGAGAGCTGTGACTCATCTCCAGAAGACTTTCAAGAAACAGTTGATCATCCTGAACTGAGAGTCACTGCTGTGAGGGCAGCCCTCCCCTTCTCCTGACCAGAGTGTGGCTGGGAGGCTGTGACTCACAGTGAAGTCAAGAGGGTTCAGTCCATGACTTTCCTTTCTGTCGGAAATGATTCAAAGCAAGATTCTCATTCCCTTTTGTATGTTTTTTAAAAGCATCTCTTTTAATGCTACTTTATAGTGACGTTTGTGATCCTCTTCACCCCACAGAGGGTTTCTGATTGCAGATGTTCAGGGCTAAGCACTGAGCAAAGCAACCCCAGTCACCAAAGGGCAGTGTGAGAATGTGCTTTGGCACAGAACAGTCATGTTCAGAAAGGGTCTTGTGGCTTTCAAGAACTCCTCAGCATGTCACTGCTTCAGTCTCTCTTTCTGCCCATGGCATCCAGGAATGGACACTGGGAATTTAGAGAGGGGAAAAGATAAGACTGCTCTTTTCATTTCCATCAGGTATCTTCACACATCTTCACAAGTACTGTGTGTTTATGTGACCTTTACATCGGTGCAACAATTAAAAAAGAAAAACATCATTAAAATTAAATAAACCCAACATCTTTATGCTGTCTGCCTAGCCAACATGACTCTCCAAGGGTTTTTGTCCTAAGAACACTGTCTCAAGAACAGCAACATTCCAGCCTGGTAACCAGCTCTAGTGCAATTCTCATTTTGTGTCCTGCACCATCCATGGGACATAGGACCTCCCTTCTCCAAAAGCACAAGAAATCTCAGAGGAACTCTTGCTTTCTTTGATTTCCTATTAGAAAATAGCCTTGAACCTCCTTCTGTGACAGTAAATGGAGAGTTATCTAGGTCTGCATAGACCTCACAGCCTACATAACTTCATAGACACATCATTCTACTAACACTAGTAGAGGACCCCAGGATGAGTGATTTTACTAGGAAAAGCATGATGTTTCTTGCAGGTAACTTTTTTCCAAGATAAAGAGGAAAAAGAAACAAAAACCATTGCCTTGGTGTAACTTCATATTGCACTCGCCAGATGTAACTTCGGAATAAAGTTGCATTAAGCTGCAAGCAAACACTTGCATCCTCATTAGATAGTGGTAAAATTCTGGGGCAAATCTGCACTGTCCCCAGCCTCAGGACTCCTCAGTGCCAAGGTCTCGTTTTGATTTTTCAGTTCCATCTGTAACTTGGGAAGGATGGAAGCTCCCCTTGCCATCCGCAGTGGCCGGCAGCCAGGTCACAGATGGGCCTTTGTGTGCCGGGGGATGCCAGAGGAACTCTGCAAAAGGCCTCAAGTCTTGAATAATGCAGTGAGTGAGAAATGCTTTAAACAAAAATAGTTTCTGACTAAGACTTCTCATGGAGCCTCAAGCACAAACCTGCCAGTCCCAATCTGTGTCTGAGTCTCCTCACAGCAGTTCCAGCATCCTGGACACTTCCTGCGGGCTTGATCTGGAGAACCACCCAGCAGAAAACAGCAGCCTTTGATCTCTCTCTCCCTACCTCAATATCCCCTGCCCCAGCATACAATGAAGCTTTTATTTGCCAATGAAAGCCAGGAAGCAGACTTAAATTAATCAAGTGAAGTCTCTCTCCATTTCATAGAAAGAAACTAATTTTAGTTAAACAGAGGTTTTGCCATACTTCTCATTTTGAGACCCAACAACTGTACAATTAAAGTGCATACAAATGAGCATCATTATCCCTTAATTTCCCAGGACAGCTGTAATTTAACCCCTATGAGCCTCACAACAGGCACACTCCCAGAGGAGAGCAGTGCCTACCACCTCACCACTGCAATGGCACTGAGTAGTTACAACTAATGAATTGGAAATGTGGCCACTCGGGTTTGCTAAATCAAAATCCTGTTGGATTTGTTCTGACCTGGAGACATTCCCAAGTATTTCCTCCACTCCAGATCAAGCTCTCAAGGATTCATTTCACTTTTGCATGCTTTCCTCTCAATAATTTGTTTCCAAATTGTGATCTGAGCCTGGGAACTTTGAAGGACAACTGTAATGAACAGCTTACAGACTGCTACATTCACCAAGGATCTGGGTTCTTTTTTTGGCTTGTTTTAAAGGTTCAAGATTTTTTTGCTCTGTTTATTTTCCCCTTGAACTAAATCAAAACCTTAGAGTAACTTCATTCACGGCATCTCTAAAATCAAAATTTAATTTCTTACATCTGTTTTCCCTTCAGACTTCTTCTATCCCATCACTGTATACTGAAATGATAACTCTTAGATGACTCTTAGACTTTAGTGAAAGTAGAAGTTCTGGACATGTTCCTCAGGTGGTCATTGAAAGAGACAGAATTTTGCAGTTATATGAAATATTAACATACATGTGATATCTGGCTTCAGTTCCCCACTGTCTGGTTTCTGAACAGACTGATAATTTCAAAGCCCTAGTTCAAGGTGCATCCTTCTTGCAGAACCCGTAGATACTGGCAATGTCAATACAGTGCCTGTAGCAAGAAACATCTCAGATACCAAAGTACACGAATTCAAATACCTCTTAATGGAGGCCTTAGGAGCTTTAAAGAGCATTAAACTGCTGTTGCTCCCCTTAGTATCTATTAGTCAGGAGGGAGGTTTACCTCTTTATTGCTTCAGTGGAAATTTAATTTTGACATTTGCAAAATGCCCAGGCCAAGGGAGATGTGGCAAAGGAGGTCAAAGCATCCCAGCTACTGGATAGATCTGATAAACAAGGGCAATTTTGGCTAGTAACATGACCAAAATACTGCCACTGCCCCTTCCTTTGGCTCTACTACCTACATGATCACCTTGAAGAACCACTGAGAGTGCTGTGCTTGATTGAACAGTCCCTACACTACACTACTAGGAGACCTTCCACTTCTTGCAGTTAAGAAAATACATTTGTGTTTTGGTTGGCACCTTTTTACTTTCAGTGGCTGTGGCTCATCCCTGTTACAGTTCTACCACTGTTCAAATACATTTGCTCACACCCAACACTCCTTCAGGGAGCTGCTGTGACACCAGTGAGGCTTGGCTGGTGCATCAGTCCTGCCTTACTGATTGCACAGTTCAAGAAAGCAGAGACTCAGGACAGTGCTCAGCAACTCCTACTGACAGGCACTCACAGAGGTTCAGACATTCCACCATAAGCCACTGTGTCCTCATGCTGGAAACACCCCCAATGACGGGAAAGAGCAAAATCTGTTCCTGAGAAATTCTCAGGCTTCAGAATTTGGCTGTGACTTGAAACACAAAAGGCAGTGGTGAAATAAAGGTCAAGGGGATGAAAATGCTTTGACAAAGTCAAATGTATTCTGGGGAATTTTAATCCATTCCTTTTGACTTTTATCTGACAGATGGAGTGAACTCTAAAACACTGGTGATATTGAAGTCTAAAGCTCAGCAACCCATTCCTTTTCCCTATGCAGGACTCAGCTCCCTGTCCCACAGTTCTTCCTCAAACTTCCAGACAAGTGATGGAACACATAACTGGCTGTCGATTAGGAGCATTTCCCAGCTCTTGGTGGCTCTACAGCAAACACGTCTGGTTATGTGATAAGAAAAAGGCTTGCTTTTAGATCTCACATATTCGAGAATGTGCAGCCTAGATTGTGTTTGGCTCTAGCAGGTGACTTAATGCAGGCAAGAACTGACCTGAAGGAGTCCTTGCTCTTGTGTTTTGTGATGTGAATTAGAAGAGTAGAGTGGTCCCACTTCCAGGACCATGCAATCTTTGGCTATCTGCAGACTCATGGGAAGAGTGGGTGATCTCCGGAATGCCAATGCAATTACAAAAATCAGGATGCTAGTATTTCACCAGAGCTCCTGCTCACTTCATCTAACACAGGGCAGAAATGTCATAACCACTCCAAAAGAGACATTTTTCTACATTTCAGGTATATCTGAAGTCCAGCACATGAGTTTGTAGCTGTCTCAGACCATGACACATAGCCGTGAGTCTCTTGAAGCGTTTGAGACACAGAGCACCATAAGGTAATGCAGGTTAACATTTTGCAGAGGAGAGAGGCAGCATTTGATAAACACCTGCTCTGACAGACAATCGCATCACAACTGGGGTTTAGAGGTTTGTTTTGAAACAAAGAAAATACAGCCTCTGAGCTATAGCACTTTGCATGATGATAGGAGGAAAAATGACTTTATTAACAAATAAAGAAATAACAGACTCAGCCAGATGTTATTTAGAGGACTTGACCTCACAATTGATATATTGATACCTAGTTATTGTCAAAGTAGGAGAACTCAATAAGATATATCTCTCTTGCATGTGAAATAAATCAACTGGTTCCCGCAGTGACACCAGAAGTGCTGCTTTGCACACAAACAGCAAAGGCAGAGGGCTCAGGAAAAACATGAACACATGAACAGATCACACTGCCCAGCACAAACAAAATTCCAAAAGCACACATGGGAACTCATGATGGAGAACATGTAGCAAGTGAGACAGTTAAGTGGACTTTTTTGCCATTACAGAGAAACACAATGTCACCAAGACAGGAAGGACAAGTGAATAGCGATAATCTAAAAAGGAAACACTTATCTTTATGTTGATGATGTGCTTATCTGTGTGGGATGACCCCAAAGAATATTTCTAATGAGCCAGGACCACTGCAATGTTAATTAATTTGGAATCTAACAGTAAAGTAAAATAATCAGATTGTAAATCTGACAGATTAGAACAGTCAGTGAAAATAACCATAGATCTACACAAGCAGTCTCTAATAGAGTGATGCCACAAACAGATCAGATTAAATGTGTTTTCAGCTGAGAGGCACAAATGTACTCTTCTAGGAGATTACCACATGTTACCTTGGTGAACTGATGATAGCTGGAGAGACCTTCAGTGTGGGAGAATAGCTCCTACCCTGTATTTCTGAGTACTCCAGTATTCCAACGTTATTCTATTAATCTCCTTACAAGAGCAGTAGAGCTAGTTCAGGATACAGCAGCAGTTAAAAAGTGAAGCCAGAGTTAAAAGCTGAGCAGAAGTGCCTTCTGTTGATCCAATTGCTCAAATAACCACCACCACCACCTCAAAAACCAACCCCCAACCCCCTCACCCAGCAGCTCAGGTTGTAGGAAAACGTATTAAGCAAACCAAAAACTTGCAGTAATGCTCTAGACTCAGCAAATATATATTATCGCAGCTCCACTGACCACAGCAAGGCTCTGTCCCTCTTGAGATAACAAGCTGTTCACTGCTTATCTGCCATTAGACATATGGCAATAGTAGACCAGAGGAGAACTCACCCAGACTGCACAGTGTATCATGAACATCTTGCATAATGAGAACAAAATGGGGTGCCAAGGATATGAAGGTGATGACAACCGACAGGACAACATTTGCACAAAATGAGAATCCAAAGCACTACCAAACAATGGAGGGGCCATTTGAAGCAAACACTTTCTCCCAGTCATTCTGAGGCTCGTAAAAGCAAAGTAAGGATGGCCTGGGAAAGAACTATCATAAACTGAATGCCCAACTCTAGGCCAAAACCTATTGAGCCCATGTGTTGCGCAGTAATTTGGCTATATCCCGTGTTTATGGAATATTACCATGGATGGATGTCTGTATTCATTTGACCAAAGCTGCAGCTACTAGAAAACATCATTACAAGAGCATCATACACAGATTTTCTGATACCCTGCCTGGCAGAATGTCTCCATATTACAGATGTTCCATTTTCAATTTACAGAGAAAAGAGTTCAACAAAACACAGAGCAGGGAGAGAGGGGCAGGGCTCACTGCAAGTTCTTTCATGGCAAGGGAAAATCAGTGGAGAACAACTTCAACAGGTTCTCATCCAATTGTGATTTACACTTCACTTTTCTGCTGAGTGATAGATGTATCCACAGTCCTCCGAACCTCTCTCCTCTCAAACTTCTAGGAGTATTTATAAATGTTCTTTACCTTTCACTTTCAAGTAACTGGAGAAGAAGCTTGAAGGATATTTTTCCGCTTGCAGCATCCATCATAGCAGCCACAGAAAAGCCAACACCTGAATAATCGTCTGAAGTAAGAAGTATTCCAGGTTCCAAGCTGGTATCTTAGTAATACTCATGGCATGGTCTACCATGTCTTTCTGGCTGAAGACATCTGAAGCATATTACTTTTGTGTCACCCTGGCACAGCTGAAGTGTTTTCTCCAGGACAAAAGGCTGCAAACAAGCAGATCAAAGACGTTCACAACATACTGCACCCTGTACTGGAAAATGTACCTGCTGGCTGGGAACACCTGTGGGAAAATCCCTCATCTTAAGCAAAGAGAACTTAATCATCCCTTGCACAGCAGTGCACGGAGCATGTTTCAATAACTCCATAGAATACTAATATTAAGAAAGATCTCTCCTTAGTGAAAAGCACTGATCCCAGCTCTTTAGATTTTGGTGTGCAGTAGAGTAACAAGACCAGTCATAAAATACTCTGTTGAAAATATGCAGGTATTATAATACCCACCCAGCCCCTCCACCCCAAAAAGCCATAGCCAGGGGGTCCCTGACATTGAGCTCTGGTGTCCTGGTCCAGACATCCCACCCAGATCTGTATCTCCTACAAACTACCTCTACTACAAAAAGCAGTGAAGATGCAAAATTTCAGTGAAGGTCCAGATTCACAGCAATGTAGTGAAAGGTACCACCAGACATAGCAAGAAGACACAAGGGGGGGAAGCACATACTGAATGCACATTGAGGGCAGCTGGGGCAGACAGGCTGTGGCAGAGATGGAGCGTGAAGTGAACCATTGCTGAGCAGCAGCACAGGAAATAAACAGCCAGAGGGATGGAGCTGCCCTTCAGGGCGGGGCTGTAGCACTGCCGAGAGCCTTACACCAGAGGGAAAGGCTGTACCTGCAGGAGCTGTGCTTGCTTTGTTTGGCACACATGCTGGGAAGCTGTAGAAATTGCTTAAGGCTATGTCTATAAACCACTGGCTTTGTGAATGTACAAGAGAAGAACTAAAAATGGAAATTTCTAATAAAAGTAAAATTTGTCAGAGCTTTTGGCAAAGCTTGGAATTAATGTGTGAAGCATAAAACATCAAGAGAGCAAACAAAACCTGTCCTTAGACATTCCCCTGCCACAGCTAGAGAAAGATGTATATGTTTAGGCTTCTCTTGAACATACCACTCATGCTTTATTTTGAAAAACCGAGTTTTGGGTCTCCTTGATTCTATCATCACTTAAGGATACTGTCAGCCGTCATCACACCTACAAAGCTCAAGCAGCCCCTGCAGCTTCCCCACAGCACCTCCCACCTTACTACATGTGTCACACCACATCTGTCTCTTCGTCTCTGCTAAGACTGCAGAAATCTAGTTATAGGTAATTGGAAATAAAACTACTACCACTATGCACTAGGGAATGGACTGACACCTTAAAATGCTTCATCACATCTTAAAATTATATAGTGCTGTGGTGAGAAAGAGCCCCTCTCCACCCTCGCTGAGGGCTCCGTCTGCCTTTCCAGGACCCTGTCAGCAAAGCCTCCTGCAGCCATTCAGCCATGGAAGGGAAGTGCATAATATCCGCTGGAAATTTTGGTACTGGAGCTGGCAAATGTTGCTGCACTGAGAGGCCACTTGAACTTGAAGAACTGGAGGGCAGGCCCTACGAGGAGCGACTACAGNACTTTTTCTAGTATAACCTCTGTAGTCTTCTGTTTCTGTTGTCAAAGAGATAAGGATTTAATTTTAGTCGTTGAAATTTTATTACCTCTCCCAAACCAGCAATTAATAATTCCCCGCTTATTCTAACAGAAATCCTAGAGAGGCTGAAGATATTTTCATTCTACCAGCTTCCTTTGTGGGTTTGTTGGGGGTGTGGGGGGTGACCCTTCTGAGTAATACCTTTTATTTAATACTTTCAGATCTACCTCATAAGAAACTTTGCTCAGCTGAAAGCTCTGGCCTTGTGTCACTAAAAACGGCCGGTACATAGGGTACAGGTCAGGAGCCTGCCCAGTGATGGGAGAAGGTTCCCAGCTCAGCCTTTTGATCTCTGCCTCTCTTGAGGATCCCTAGACCTTCCTGACCTTGGGACAGATGCAGAGTGGCAGGTCTGCAGGTCTGACCTCGGGGGGAAGAAACAAGCCCCTAAGTTTTTTCCTACCTCCTTTCTCACCTCTTTTCCCAGCCACATTTTCAAGTGAGACACTTTTAACAATCTTGCTTATCATATAATTAATTCAGGTCAGGACCAGAAGAAACCAGTTTCTCCCAGCATGAACACAAAAATATCAAGTTCATTAAATCTTCTGTTCTGATTAGTTGTACAAATATTTAGTGGGAAAGGCATATTTTATCTCCTACCTTCGAGCCTGGCAGGCTGTAAATAGCACTGCTGTTGACCAAGAGAAGCCCAGCAGCTTTCAGACAGCTGAATCTAAAAGTGCAAATCTGTGATTGTATAGTTCAGGAACATTTTGAGGAACAGCAAAAAGAAATTCCTTTGTTAGTAGCCACAGCTGTCACAGAAGGTGTTGCTGCTTCACTGCAGAATTCTGGTACAACATGAAGATGAAGAACAACAGGCGGTGCTCTGAAATCTGAGGAAACGGATCCTCAAAGAGACAAAAATTCACCTGAATATTTAAAAAGCAGAGTTGAAACCACCCAAAAGACACATAACCTGAGTTTTCCCACAGAAGTTTTGCAACAGCCAGGAATACAACTGCAGCTGCAGACTTGTAGTGAGCAACCCACATTCCTCTCATCCTAACGCCCACAGCGCACACACCAGCACAAACAGCCACCAGCCAGGCTCGTGCTGATCCCAAGATACCTCCACTTGTCAGTCTCCCTGCTTGCTCCTTCTGGCTAACCTCCATAGCAGTGAAAACTAAATGCCATCAAGTACATTTAAAGGTCTTCACATAAAAGACATATAAAATGGTATTTTTTTAATAAGATATATGGAAAGGAGCAATGTTGAGTCATTTCTCAGGCAAGAGTGAGGAAAATTCCCTTTAGGAGTTCTATATTTTGTTGATTTGGACCATAAAAGGAATATTTTCTAATGCAGCAATGGACAGGTAAAACCAAAATTAAGATCTGTATCTACTCCAAATAATATTTTTCCCATTATTTCCACCTGAATTTGCTTAACTCCATCATATTTTATGGCTTCCCATTATTTAAAGCCATCACACTGAGTTATAGCAGTTGGGGGAATAGAAAGTGCTCACTTGCAAGTAGCTCTGTAGAAGATTATGACAAAAGGCAGAAGAATATACCCAGGACACTTGATGAATAAAAATGGTTAGAAATTCACCACTGTTTCATCTCAACAATGATTTAATAATTAAGTGTCCATCAGAATAGTAAAGAGACTCAAATTAGGGGACTGGAATGGGATAAGTTCAAGAGAAAAACAATATTTTTACTAAAAATGGCCTCATTTAGTGGTATCAGGCCTTCTCTTCTTACTCTTCTTTCAGAAATTAGTACTAAGTTGCCCAAGTACTGCTCTGCTCTTCTGTACAATAACAAAAGCAGATTATGAGGAGTCAGCTACACTCAGTTACTCCAGAAGAGAAACGGCAGCTGTTAAAGAAATTAGTTTGTACTTTTACATAAATCTCACTTTAATTTTCTGACAATAAAACCAAGATAAACTTCCTAACACATTATGACAATCTGGTGAAAAGAAAACCTTAATAATATGATGTATTGTAGATCAGACATGTTTCCTATAAAGGCTCCAGTGGGACACAAATACATGGTAAGAGTGCATCAACTCAGTCCCTCATTTACCAACACAGATGTCCAAAGCCAATTTTAATTTGGAATTCCCTAAGCTTTTAGGTCAAGGATTACAAACTATTCCTGTGAATTTTGCAAAGCATTTTTTAATTCGCTTCAGTGAAAAATTTGACTAATGCCATCAGAATTAAATTCTTTCATATTGGAAGACTGCAGCTAAGGTGTTGCCTGGGGAGCACATTTGGGCAGAACCAGCCCGGCAGGGAGGGCCATATTACACAAAAGCAAAACCAAAATGCACACAGGGATGCCTTTAAAAGCAACACGAGAGAACAACTATTGGAAAAGTTACTGCAGTTGGTTGGTTTTCTCCATCTCACATTTTCTGCTTAGATCAATTTACTCCTCCTGAATAACTTTGAGAGGAGATTTTGTCCAGTCTTTCATACGAAAATTATCCAGGGGTCTGGCATATTCATTTGGTTGGGAGGTTTTTTTAATCAAATATACATTTTAGAAAGTCATCAAGATCATTTTTCAAAACAACTATTTGCAGTGCCCGAGAATTAAGAACATTATGCATTCATATGCTGAGCACATACAGACAACACTTTATACAAAGTTTCTTTGCATAATACAAGTCAGTTCTGCTGTCTTTAATGAATATTTTAGCACTGATTGAGGTAAACAAAACCAGCTTCTGAAGGACAACGGATTTCACCTTTTGTTAAAAATGACTCTTCAAGGCAAAACTGCACCCAAACTATGGCATCTTCTTACTTCTTTTAAGGGCCAAATTGGTAAAGGTTTTTATGTGCCTGAAATGCAGGAGCCCAGTGTGAGTGATTGTTTCCCAGGGCAGTGTGCTCATTGCTGTTTCTAGAGCATCACAGTTGGGTTTTGGTGCATAGCAAGGGATTCTAAAACAACTGCAATACAACTGAAGCATGAAATTATTTACATAAGCTACTAAACCCTCTGGCGTATCCCATGGCATCGTCCTGCCATGGCAATTATACTAAGACAAAAGCTTCAGGCACCAGTGCCTGACACTCTTCACCTGCTCCACTCACCATGCAACCAGGAATTGATCATCCAAATCCACCATGAGCTGCTAAACTCCAGTGTCCGAGGGTGGTTTATAGCAAGATGTGGAAAACAACTTGGAGAGCTTTAATTAATGCTTAGGATGACAGTTTGAAGGCTACCTACCCATGACTTGTAGGAATCAATTCCATGGCGTTGCCTCTTGTGACTAGAAAGAGAAGTTTATGGGACTGGCTTTGTTCTTTCATTTAGTCAGTGAAGTCTAACTGACCTTAGTTTGTATCATCTGACACACCTACTCCTCTCCTTCCCACAAACTTTAAGCACACACTCTGGTTTAAGTGCATAATCCTCAACCCTCTGTTCTTTGGGGAGGGGAAGGAAGGCAAATGCACTAACCACCCGAAAAGCCAAGTGACAGAACATGTTACTACATGGTTCTTAGCAAAAGAATTTGTGCATGGCATGAAACCAAATCTGCTATTAGCAATGAGTAGCTGCATTACACATGCATTACACAAGCTACCTTGTAAATCACAGCACTGGGGAGGAAACAACAAGCACAGGGCACACACTGGGTTTCTAGAAATAAACTCTAAATTCACCTCCAGGAAGAATTCAGATGAAATAATAAAGGGAATTGTTACAAGACATTGAGAATAGGCTAGTACTGGAGTTGTTCTTACACCTTGATATAATTATTTAATGCCAGTACCTTGTTCAATATCATTACACTGGTATAAAATGTTCAAAGCCACCAGAGCTTGCAAATGGCCTGGGGTGCTGGGAAAGGAGAGCAGAGAGCATCACCCCTCTACAGAATGACAAGCCCCTGCCACAGCATGAGTTCTGTGTTATTGCTGTTAGAGGACCCTCCACAGTTTTGCTCGCTGCCTGGCAGTCAGCTCAGTTACTGGATTTCGCCCTACAGACCCTCACTGTGCAGGACATGTATGTCCTGATGATCTCTCCAGGTGCCCTGAGCTCGTTGTCCCTTGTCCAGCACCAGCCCCTCACTGTAAGGACACTAACCAAAACCCCCAGGAAGGTGAGTGAGGTACCTCATCTTCTCCACCTCCACTGCTTTTCTGAATACTTCAAGTTTCTAAAATTTCGGCTTTTCCACCACTTGGTGCTGTTGCCTCATTTAGCAGCACCAAACCCCTGCCACATTCATGGCTGTCCATACCTTACAGCTTCTCCATAGATGAAGACATTAAAATCATGACATTGTGACACTCCTGTTAGGCCAAGGCTCCCCCACAACCATTGGGTGCTCACATGGACCTGGTCACTGCTTCCTAGGCCAGGGAGATCCTGAAAATGGAAAAAGATATTTTCATTCAGAGATAAACCAAAACATGTTCTGAATGTTGGGGTTAATACCAGACCCTGTGAACCATTCATTTCACAGTTTTGAAATTCAGCATCTGTGTTTTGCAGTATGTCAGTTCTACATTCATTACTGGATATATGTATTATTTTCCTATCTCCTGATAAGCTAATTGTACAGATAGAGGGCACAACACAACTGCTGTTAGCAAGTCATAGCATGGAGTCAGATTTGATGAAATACAGCTGTTCAGAGTCAAGCTGTCTGATCACAGGGATGACAGACACTTTGCATGCAATCTCTCACAGAAGATGCCTCAGTCCAAGAGAATCTCACTACAAATTCTTTTTAAAGCTGATACAGAAATTACTTAATTGGTGTATTGGCATGCATATCAAGATAAACAATAATGAAAAAATTAAGCGAAACATACACTATTTGCTTTTTTTAGCTGACAGGAGAGGTTACACAGTATTATGTATGCATTTCCGAGCTGGAAATACCTATTCTAAGTCCATTCTTGGGCATAACACCTGCCAGTGGGCTGGAAAGCAGCCAATGTACTTATTTTTCCTGCAGGTAATGCAGAATTAGTTTTTCACTTAAAATTTTAAACAAGAAGTATTTCATTACCAAGTTAAAGCTACAGAGTTTGGCCACTTCTGTGTTGAGTTCAATAACTTAGAAAACTTGCTGCTAAAGAGCATGATAGCATGGTACCACCTCATGCAGAAAGAGTGAGAAAGTAGGACTCCTCATCACACCAGGGCTTGAGCCTTCTCTCTGTGGCACTGTGATCTGAAGATGGGCAAACCAGATTCAGTTCCCAAGTGGGGTCAAACCTCTGAAGGGCTCCTGCTACATCTCATCAGCTGAGGGACAAACAAGGACCTTGGAGAAGGAAAAAAATAAAGGTTTGTGATGTGAGGCGGCATTTACATAGGTCTTCCTAGAGTACATACCTTTTCATGTAAGATGAAAAGGGGTTTTTTGTATGAGTATTTTTCTCCTCGTCAAATTATTCCAGTCACCAATAGTCAGTTTTCTGTGGCATAGTTTGTTTGTAGTGAAATTAATGAACTATTTCCACAGCACTTCCCTGCTTTCATAAACTCATACTGTACATTGTCATTAGTGAGCTGCCCACTCAGCTCTGACTGAACACCCTTGTAAGCCATAAAGTGTGGTAGGACAACCCTTGGCATCTCTATGCACCCTCATGATGAGTATATTGTCAGGTTTTAGTTGCTCTGTGTGTATGTGACCAGAAATGGCACCTCATGCCATGTGGAAGTTCACCTTGCAGCTGAAACATGGGCAGCGTGTTTGGTTTGGATGAGCTCTCACTACAGTAACTGGTAAGAAAAAGACACTTCATATATATAAGCTTGTTTTAATAAACTTGTTTGTAAGGAGTAACTGTTCGATTTGCTTTCATATGTATTGCTAACCCCAGACTGCTATTAAAGGTTAAAACTGGGTTTTAAGGAATTTTAATATTATAATCACAGAAAAGATTGACATGTTATCACATGAGAAAATCTGTATAATGCAGGTGACAATTCTGCTGTGGTCTGCTTTCAGTAGCAAATATTCAGTATCTGTTCCTGGACCAAGATTAGTATTTTCTATGAACACAGGTGTCTAATAGATACTTCTGGTGTTTACAGTAAACACTTAACACAAAACTGCCAAAAAATGCAGAAGGTCTTTAGACAAATTTTTGAAAGGCAACACTTGCTTCACAACTTTTTCTTGTAGTCATACAAATCAGTGACTTAAAGGTAAGAAATAGAAGCAAACTTCACAGCATATACATCCAGTCCTACCCTGCTTTAACTTGAAATGTCCCAGGCTTTGAGCTCACTAAGCTGTGACTCATTCCCTTCCATGCAAGACTTAGGGTTTTGTGAAGACCTCCCAGCTCAGGAGTTTCTCAGCTACCTGGGAAGTTCAGATGACCACTTCTGATTAAAATTGACATTAATATGCAATTGGCTATGGGATTTCCTGAGGGTGAGGTGCTCTCCTTCACTTTGCATTGCCTCTTCCTCTTCAGATGCCAATCATGGCTTTTTCCCCAAAAAAGGAAACATTCAGCTTACATGGTAGTAAGAGATCAGTTTTCAATCTCAGTTAACCTTTACAGCAGTAACACTAATTTGCAGTCTGTTCGTACTGAATGCTAAAGTCTCTCTGTTTCCTGCTCTGAATTTCATTCTGTGTCAATTAGTGCTATGAAGTCAGTCTAATAATGATGTATGGTTAACACGGGGCCTGTGTCTGAAAGCTAAGAGGAATGCACAGAGGACAGATAATTGCCATGGCGCCATCCAAGAGCTATTCAATGCTTTGTTGAAGTTAAAGGGTCTAGAAACATGCTATAAAAATATGTTTCACCATAAGTGCTGATAACATTTAGGGGAACTTCCCGGCAACTTTGTTGAAAATAAGTAAAAAGGTCCAGCAGCTTTAAACTGGTGCGTGAGGGTGAAAGGACACTGACCTGTTGAAGCCACTGCCATATCTGCTTAACTGAAAAATCTCAACCAATAATCTCCAAGATTGCTGCTATGCTTATTCACACTAACACGCTGAAAACAGCACACAAACAAGGACAAAGGGATAACTGCCATGTCCCCTGGCTTTTTCCTTTTTGCATCCATAAGCTCCTGCCAGAGGCTGACAAGAAGCTCTAATGAGCAAACCTGTCAAACCTGAGATGAACGGGTCTTTGGCCACCTGAGGAGCTCCAAAGGCACTGGGAGGCAGGGCAGTGAGAGTTACCCCTACCAGCACAAAGGAGGCCTGGAGACTTTGGACCAGATTCAGCACAGCTCAGTTCAGCCATTGGCAAAGAAAAGCCCACATAGAGGAGTAACAGTTATTTCACATCAAGAACAAGAAAAGTGGCTTGTTCTGGGTGAGCTAAATGCTCTCAGGCTGCTACCCACCCACAGTGATGAGAAAACTCATGGGAACCACCTTTGTGCTGTTCTGGCATCACTGCTGCGGTCAAACACTCCAGCCAGTCCCAGACCGACCATCAGAGCATTGGCTGGTCCTGGTGAGTCCCAATGTCTCCGGGCTGACACACACTGTTGGCTGAGAGTGGGAGCAGGTCAAGAGGATGATTTTCACTCGTATGATGGGATTAGAGGGCTACATAGGAGATGCACAGGAAATGCAAAATATGCATCCCTAAATTTTCCAGCCCTTTGCCTTTCAGAGCTGCATTGGATCTGTTCCCAGATGACTCTCCACAATAACAGGTCTCAAATGTCCCCAGAGGAAGGTGCAGGGCCTGCCCACACTGAGCTCTGTGCTTCCCACAGCACTGCCTGGGCTGGTTGGCTTCACACCAGCTTGGAGTGGCTGGCACAGCACTTGGTGTTGTCACTGTTCCAGGCCCTTACTAACTTTGACAGTACCCACTGACATATTCATGGGCTTGATGGGACATCAGTCTTGATCTTTTCTGGCAATAGCATGCTGCATCTTCCAGAAAAGGAAAAAAAAATCAAATTGTCTTTTTTCCTCTCCCTTTTCTCCTTGCATTTTGGATATTATTTGTTGTAAAAAAAAAGAGATGGAAGTCAGCAACCTGATGAGCTTCCATACTGCAGCTTTAGGCTAGCAGGACCACCTTAGGAAAACTGTACATGCATGTTCGTGGATGCACATGTCTGAAGATGTAAAAGCCTAAGGAAATAATGGGGAGAAATTAGAAATTAATTTGCTTTGGAAGAAAAAGACAGGAACGCAGCTGAATAGCTATGATGCTGCATCAGTGAGATACATTAAAACCCCAAATGTATCTCAATGTCAGCCAACGCACTGCCATAACAAATGAACATGGTGGCAAAGGGTAGACTTTGTTGCTAAGCTGACAAAAATAAATTAGTCACCTGTCAGTACTTGCTTAGAATTTACAAACACATCAGTTTTTGAGGGAAGAGCAGAAAACAGTCAGCATATTTTTCCATTAGAGCATTGTGCAGAGAGAACCAAGCACTTTGTGTTCATTTATGCAGTAACTTAACCCCCGGCTGCACAGAAAAAGCCTCATTCTGGGAATAAGACACGGTCTCACCTGGAGGGCACAGAAATGGCCCAGCTGATGAAGGCACCAGAGGAGGCTGAGGGGACACAAGTGCTGGAAGTGACTCTGAACCACAGAGCTCCAGTGCCCTGCCAGCGTGTGGGAAACAGCTGCAAAACATCTGCTCCAAGCCTGCTCACAACCGGGCAAAACCAAGGAGGAGCCACTGATCTTCGTGAGCAGCATTTAGCATTTGCTGCAGAATAAAGACAGAGGAGTTTAGCTTGGGCCATAGATCTCTCCTGTTACACCAATACAGGAGTGTTACCTTTGCTCCCACACGTTTTGGATGTGGGGATGTTCCACATGCAACAAAGTATGTCTTTAGTAAAGCTCAAAGATTGACTAAAATATCCAGAATTTCCAAGAAAATTTGGAATTTTACAAATAGAAAATTTAAGTATTGACGTTGCAGTTGGTTATACTGATTTAACAAAATATCAAAGCAAATTTTCTCCAATTTACAGGTCCCACTGGAGCAGCCTGAACTGCAAATGCCGAGTCGCAAAGAACCATGAGTGAGCAGCCCCAGCCCAAAAATTAGTCACAGGAAATAGCTGGGAAATCATTAGAAGAAACAAGCTTGAGAGAACAACTATCTGCCACAGACAATTCAAAAACAAAAAAGGAGGCGATGTTCAGTCAGTCAAGTGATTTGCTACAAATTATTAGCCCAGGGCCAATCTCGCTGCTAAAGCCATCAGTGAAGATGCACTACCCGGAGCGATGCAGGAACATAGTTAAGACTAACAAGCTGCTGTACACAGCACTTTAATTAGGCCAAATGAGGAAACGATAATAAACCAGCAGGTCGAAAGAAGGGGAAAAAAAAATCTGTAACTGAACAGAATCAAATTATTTCTTTTTATTGTGACAAGATAAAAACCTCTAAAATGAGATTTCTGAATTGCAGTGACACCCAAACTCACACCAAATGAGAGCACAGGAGACAGTGAACAGCCTACTCAGACACCAGCACAACAACCAGGCTCAGCCTCAGCCCCCACCAAACACAGGAATTTGTCCACATTTTATTTCAGCAGCAACAAATGGTTGGCTGAGCAGAGCTGTTGCAAACTGCAAACTAGGAGGCAAGGACAGGTGTGTAATTTCTTGAAATGTCCTTTTAGGGCTTGTGGCACAGAGACTCCTTTCAGACACAAGCCATAAGGCTGAGAAATATCTATCATGCTTAGCTATGGAAACGGGGATTTTATGAAAGTGTGATCACGAGGTGATAATAAGAATGTGATTGGAAGTTGATGTGTTATTGCTTAATTTAGACAGAGGAAGGCTCTTTTTTTGTCCACACCATCTGCCAGCCTAGAAACCCAAGGAATAAAGGCACAAACTGCAGATGGCTTTTATAATGGCTGTACTCAAGTGGCAGAGGAGCAAGAAGGATAGAGGCCATATAAATCAAGCAGCAATATCACCATGGCAGAGCAATAACCGAGCTGATAGCAGCATTCAGCAGGAACAGAGAAAGAAAGAGATACCTTCCTGATTTGCTGCATTAGGATTTGGCTGCAGGAGGACACGACACATAGCTGGACCCTCACAAGGCTGTTGGGACTGACACGGGGGCCTGGTGGGAGCAGGGAAAGCAGCACAGCAGCACACACTGACTGCAGCCCCCAAGGAAAACAGATAAACTCTACTTTAAAATTGCATTCACATATGCAACAGTTCCCAAGCTAGCTCTTATCCTTTCTTTCCTTTTTTATTTTTTTTTCTTTTGGTGAGGGAAGAGAGCAAGAGAGTAGAAGCTAATTTATTTTAAGTCAGTAGAGAGAAAACATGCTTGGAGGCGAGACACAAGGCTCAGCACAAACTTCTGCTGGTGAAGCAGTCCCCTGAGATGACCGTCTGAGCTCTGCTGGGGAGCTTGAAAGGGCTGCTCTGCTTATCTTGCTGCAGCAGAGCCCAGGTGTGCTGGACATGGAACAGCACAGTGCAGGGGCTACTTCAATGTTTTCCTTTGAAATAACCAGATCAAACAACCTCGATTACACAAATATGTATAAACAAACAGTCAGCACAGCATTAGTGGAATTGGGTCTCCAAGTGGGACTGGTGACACAGATTGACAGGAGAAATAACAGAAGGCAGAGGAAAAAGAAGGGTTTAATTCTATTTGGTAAAGATCCACACACATCCATTTCCTTGCACTTTCATCATTACTGAGAATGCCAGATTCTTTGCTGCTTCACTGCAACGGTGTCTACAGGATTCGGAGCCTGCAGCCAGGGAAAGGAACACCAGCTATACCTTCAGCAGGAGGGACATGCACTACTCAGAGTTGCCCAACTTGGGGGACAGAGGAAAAGCTGTGTTGCTCCTGCTCCCCGAGGCTGCTGAGGAGCTGGGGTAAAGTCCTAGGAACACATCCAACAGGTACCAGGTTTAAAGTCAATGTCATTCTTTCAGCCCTGAGACAGTCACAAAACCCAATAGCACCAAGAGCCTGAGACAGTCACAAAACCCAATAGCACCAAGAGCTGAACCAGTGGCTCTGAATCCTGCACTTAACGTGCTGATAAAAAGGGACATTTCAGCTGGATAATTATGGTTTTGTGCTGATGACACCTATTACATCCATCACTAGAAGATGTATCTGAACACCACAAGTGGCCCAGGCTACAGCTGTTCAAAACCAAACCTCAAAGCAGCACTGGAATGTTCAGTGGCCCACATAATAAGGCTCCTCTGAACCCCAGAAACTCTCAACAGTTTACTCCACAGAAGTCAGCCCTGCCATGACCTCAGATGACAGCTGAAGCACACATCAGAAAGGATGGAAGGCACAATTCCTGTTCCATACTGTGTACCTGGCATCATCCTTTATGTGTATGCAAAGCAAACATAAAATGTTACTGTGCCAAAACAGCAGGCCTGTACAATTACTGTGGGTATTATCTAAACCCATCATTTACAAATATGCACAAATAGTTAGAGTAGACTCTTTGAGCAGAACCAGCTGTTGAGCAGACAGGGCAGACTCCAGAGAACGATCAGTGACGGATCTGTCAAAAAAAATACTAGAACTGAACCATTTTCTTGCTAAATACTTGGCAAGATCCCAGAGTCTACCAGAACTTCACAGGAAGGGAGAAGTGGAAGAATGAGGAAAAAAAAGCATTACAGCAAAAATCATTTTTTTTCTTATTAATGTTGCTTTTCACTTGGAATCCTCTTTAGTTTAGCATGGGAACATGCCTTATGACAGCAGATCAGAAATAAAATCACTGTTTGGACTGATCCCACACAAATGTTCTCCTTCTCACCCATCCCAAAGAGTTTTCTCCCAGGAAAGCTTGGGCAAGTTAGAGGTTTCCTTGCCAAATTTTGAAGTTCCAGTCAGTTCACATCAGACCGTCTTGAAGAACTAGTATCCTACAAAACAGGGTGAGAGAGAGCACACCTCGAGTACCGTGTCATTTTAGCCACGTACAGGTGCCCTCAGGACTGAACTGATCTCAGGACACCCCAGAAACACTCACCCAATCTAAGACAGGATCCTCACAGGCACCATTTCAAGATAAGTTCAATAATCTTCTGCAGTTACACAGAACAGATTTACTTTAGAATAGCTTCAGAGCACTTGCAAGCTATAGTTTTTCTCTTTTACAGGCAATCAGATGTTTCTCGGCTATTTTGATACACAGCATTACTCTAGGAAATAACACACTATCAGAGAGCACAGATAAACAGGTTGTTATTTAGGACGACTAAAGCAAGTCCAGCAGCATCCCTTCTCTTTCCTGCTGGAACAGGGCTTTTCTTCCATCAGGGATTTGTACCAAGATCAGCGAGGTGGTGCTGGCAGATACTGCCACGAACAGCAGCCATTCGATATGGGGGCATCCTCGGTGAGATGCTGGAGGAAAACCAAGGGCCGTGCTGGCCTGAGCCACGTGAGGAAAATGAAGATTGCCATGCCCAGCCTGCCTCAGGCCAGCCAGCTGCCTGCAGGGACACTGGTCTCCTGCCTTCCCACATGGAAGCATCAATCAAATAAGTTCAAACAACAGCACATCAACTAAGTTGCCAATCCAATAACCTTAATTCAGGACCCCCTGGAGTTAGCTGGAATCAGGAACTAGGACTTTTCATGCAGTAATATCCTTAACTGAGGAAAAGGGAGAGAAGAGGAAAAAGCAAATCAATGATGCAAGAGATGCCTCAAACTGAGTCTATCTGTTATGACAGCCCAAGTTGTGAGAAAACCCTGAGGTTGTCTCTGTGGCATACACACATGCAGACTCCAGAATAACACTCATGGAAAGCCATTTCCTTCATTTCAAGAGCCATCAAGCTATTTTGGGAGGGCGAGGCAGGTGTAGTTTACCCTGACCTGTCCATCTGGTCTTCATGCTCTACAACCACAGGGAGCTCAGGTGAAAGCTGATCTGTGCATATGTTATCAGGGACCTAAGGCATGTGTGCCAGTGGCACACAGTAAGACAAGTATTCCTGCAGCTGGAAGTGGTAACACAGAGTTTATCCAGCACATCTGGAAAGGAAAAAATGACTAATTGCTGACAGAAGATTAATGGTGCCCTGCCTCTTAAACCCCAACCACTTCAGGGGCTGTCCACTGAGACACTCCTCTGCCTGCATCTGCTGTAGCACAACAGCACCTCCAAGAAAGGAATCACAAACATGTTTCTTCAGCCTCATGCAACTCTATGACTCCTCAGCTGATCTGCCCTTGGAATGATCTTTCAGAAGAGTTTCAGCAGCTCCTGGCTCTAGGACGACCCTTCCCCACAGCCCACCACATCGCCTCAGTCCCAGCAGCAACAGGATCAGGAGTCATGGATCACTCACAACAAATGCAGTTGACTGGGAGAAATTCCTCTGTGCTGTTTCCAGGGGAGCTGCAGCAGAGAGTGATGCAAAGATACACATTTTGGGCAGAAGTTCAACGTTTCACTGGGGGAGTTTCAGGGTTCTGCAAATCGCAGTGGATTCAAGCCACCGTTTTAAAAGAGCCCTGGCTGTTTTATGCAATACTCTAGACAGCATTTCCTCTTTTTACCCCACACAAAACCTGGAGAATGGCCACTCCTTTGATGCCATCAACTGAATAGCTAATTCACACAGGCACACGCAGCTACTGGCACTTCAGTAGCTGAGGTTAATGGTTGGCAACTCAGCTTTCTAACTTATTTTTCTCTAGTGATGTTTCTTAGAGTGCAAGGGGCTTTCACTGGAGTAATTCAAACAAGTATTAAACTATGTACTACTTTGGTAAAAAGGGCTTCAAAGGGTGTTTTTTTTCCTTCATGAGCCTGTTCCTCACCATCACTGCAGGACTTCAGCTCAGAGACCACTTGCAGAGCTGTTAAATGCTCATCCCCATCAAAATTCAACCTTGAGTGCAGAGGATCTGGCAAAGCATCTCTAGGCCAAACCCTCCCTGGGACTGCCTTCTGATCAGCCTCTCTTTTAGGAATTTAACAAGTGAAAAATATCTGGAATGAGAATAGAGCAATGCCTGAAGATGGAAGAGAGCAGCCCTTTGGAGCCACAGATCAAAACAAAGCAATGCAGCTCTGACTGGAGCTGAGGCTGTTGGGCACAGGCCCACGGATGACAGCTCAAAAGGTGGAACATAGCACAGACAGCTTTCTAAAACACTTGTGAGGAGCAGGAACCTTTTGTACCAGTTTGGATTGGCAGCTTTTTCCTATTGCTTTCATGTGTAACATGAGTTTCCTTTCAATGGGAAGAAAAAGAACTTTAGGAAACTGAATATCCCAGAGAGGGGAAGAAAAACAAATAATAATCTCAAATCTCAAATAATCTCAAATTGTAGGGAAAACAGTTGGAGGAGATGAAAGCAATCTTCAAAACAAAGAGAAGTAATCATAAATGCAGGACAACTTAGTCCTTCCTTCACTATGGCAAGAAATTAAAGCTACGTGAACGAGTCTAACCAGCAAGTTCAGCCAGACTGAAGATGGAGTGTGGTATAGATCACCAGGACTCAAAACACACTGATTTTTGTATTATACACATAAATAAACAGGGAGAAGCATAGGGCAGCCTGCTTCACACAGGGTTCACAGAGGGGACACATTACTATTTACAACACAGCACATTAAAATGACAGTGACACACACCACTCAGAGGTGATCATTATTACTGGCTGCTTAAGGGATGATTTGAGAAATGATCTGTAAATTTAATTTTTAATTAAGCCAGAAGCCCTGAGGGCCTTCTGAGTTCAAGCATTAAGGGGGGAAGAGGGGGAAATCAATTCTTGGTGATGGAGAGGTCTAGTAGAATCTAATAGGCCTTGGTAATACATCAAGAAGCTTTTAAGATCAGTCACACAGCTCAACAGAGGCAAGCCTAAAACCCAATTTCAGATAAAAAAATATGCTGTAAAGTGGAATGGATGGTCACCATTGTTCAAACCTTTGAAAAGCTACTGTCTCAAGCTCTGACACACGTATTACTCAGAAAATAGACAAATGATCAACACTAGTGTGCAGAACTTCACAGGGAAGCCCTCATGCTTAGCTCTAACAAGCTTGGAAAAGCAGTCATCCCCAAATGACCTTGAAATTACTCTAGAGTTTCAGCATGGCCAGAAAGATCTACATTAACTATTGAGAATCAATCACCAAAACACACTAGAAGGAGGCTAACGTGCTGAGAAGCAAAACTGGTTCCTTTGACAAGTAACACAGGTCTATCAGATTCATCACAGCAGCTGTGATTGGAGGAGACATGGCTCTGGGTGCACTGACCTAAACAGTACAGTTTCACTAACAGTTACAAGCCCAGAAAGTGAACATTTCTCATCTCATCTCTTGACTCCAAGTCACAGCATCAGATGACCAAGACTGCTGTGAGAAAGAATCAATGTTTTAAGAAGGCCACTCCTGTCATCTCTGAGATATTGCCATGACTGAGGAGATCCCCAGTGACTGAAGAAAACTCAGGATTGTACCCATCTGCACAAAAGGTCAAAAAAACAGTCTGGGGAACAGTGAACTTCACCTCGGTTGGTGAGAAAGTCATGGAGTACTCCTGGACTTCTGAGAAGGCACCTGGTCCGGCAAGTCAGAATGAATTGAACAGCAGCAAACCACAGCAAATATGGGACAATGTCTGGAGCTGCAGACACGAGGAGAGCATGAATGTCATTTACCTTGACTTCCACAACACTTTCAATACCACCTCCCACAATCTTTTATACAAATTAGGGTGTACCCCTGGAAGTGGGGAGGAGAAACTAGATGGTGAAAAAAACAGACTGGATGGTTGGAGTTCAGTGAGTAGGAGTTAATGAGTACCTGGAATCCAGCAGCAAGCAGGGCACAGCAGAGTTTGTATTAAGGTCTGTCCTCTCCAATATCTTTATCAGAAACCTGCAGGAGATGAGGAGACCCCTCTTGCCAAGTTTGAAATTACACCACATTGGAGTAAAGAGCTGATGTACTCGAGGGCAGAGCTGCCACTCAGAGAGAGTGGGAAACACCAAAATCTTCCCTTAAGTTCACATCCAAGTCCATATGCACATGTCCAAGAAGAAAGTTGGGCAGAGGAAATAAGCGAGAAATGAGATGAATGGTCTTGTTTTCACAAACCTTCTCTTCTAAGAAACAAGTCATTTATCAAAGTGCTGTAATCTTACCAACTGTCATAACACTTGGTCTAATTACATCTGGAGAACAATGAGCTTATGTTCAGGAAGAAACTGTCTGCAACAAGGTTGGTAGAGAAACTTTGCTATGCATGATCTTAGATCACAGGTCCTAATGCAAGAACAAATAACACCAAGAAGCGTTAGCGACATTTGTTTAAAGCAGCTTCATAGTATTTGGCAATCAAAAAATCGGATAGTTAATTTTCTGTATTTTCATAAAACATCATTTCTAGTGCATTAATCTACATCAGGGAAGGTCTGAAGCGGGTTTACAGATTCCATGTTGTAGGGGGAGAAGTTGCAAATTCCAGTCTTTCGGAAGACTACAAGAAGATTCAAGAATTGTTAAAAATGCTAAAAAGGTGCATAGACTGAGACTTCACACTGCAGTTTGCTGTAGACATACTGTCATGATAGTTCTCAGTAGTGGAAGCACTGTTTAACTTGATGCCTTGGGGAAAATGTCCCTCAAACCTCACACTACAGAACCCACTGGAGATGAACTTCCTGTGGTGGCTTCAGCAGCATTATTTGGGAGCACACAGCACCAGGCAGGAAGGAACAGCAGCAAGTCCAAAAGAGATGCATTTAATATGTGAGGACATTCTATTGCTGTTTGGGCACTGACACTTCCTGATTTCATACCAGATGCCAGAGTTTCAGCAGTACCAAGTCTACATTTCATTAACACACTCAAAGCAAAAGATAGAGGGAGGTGGGGGAGATTTTCTCACTGGCAGGAAAACCAGACTCTTCACAAAACAGCCATCATTTGGATTCTCGATACAGAGTCTTGGGACCACCTGCAAAGCAAGATAACACTTGCATCCTGGATAAAGGTGCCAAAGTGAGGATTAGGTAGACAAAACCAAAATACACAATAACATAAAGAAATACACACACAAAATATGAGCACTGGAACCAAAGAAGACTGATTTTGATAGACAGTATCTCAAAGGTAACTGAATATAGAGTGGGACATATCTTACCCAAATTAAACAGCCATAGCATCATGATATCAAGGCACCAAAGATCACTGATATAAAATGACCATGCTGCAGGCTTGAAGCAGCAAGACAGTCCTTTATAATGCAGGAGATCATAAACACACAGAGCACATTGCAGGCCAACACTCTGAGGTTTACCCTGGAAGGGTCCCTCATGGGCCACCCTGTCAACAGAGACCACAGGAAAAAAATTGTTAAAAGGAGGAAGGTGTTTCCAGTGAACAAAACACCAGTTGTAGGTTAAATTTTATTCCTCTCTATTTATTTCTGTAAATTTTACACTTCTTAAACTAAACCCCCAAACTTTTAAACTCTGTTGAAACAAATTAGAAAGATTTCTAGTTTTGCCACTTTCTTACCAAAAAAATTATCTGATGAAGAAACAGTCAAACTGAAAACTAGACATTGCAGACTGTCAAACCTGATTTAACTCAAAGAAATTCTGGTGCCAACACGCCGCCTCCCATGGCTTTATTTGTCTGGGCAGGCACTCGACAGCAGCTCAGCCCCCTCAAGCTCATGCTCCAGGATGCCGGTGGAGCCCAAGCCTCCTCAGAGGAGACAGATGGTGAATTTTTCACTTCATCAGAAAGTACTTGTTACCTCTCAGCTCAAACAGCGAATCACTGTTAGATCACAGGTTAAAGAAGGTGCACTGTGCCAAGGTGCACAGTCAGAGCTGAATATTTGGGCAATGACTTGGTGGGCCCGGGGAGGTGCAGGACCCAGCCCTTGCACCCCCCATATCAACATGGGTAAGGCTCACTTGCCCAGCAAGGGGCACAGGATCCAAGTCTCTATGGTCAAAAATCAGTTTGGTCCCTGGAGTCTGCTCACCAGGTGTCTTCCAACAGGTTACTGCTACTGAGAGGAAGACGAAAAGCATAAACCTGATTTCTCAGTAACCTGAAGGTGAGGATTACCCAGCTCATGTTCCTGGACTGCACATACATGCAGGAGTGATACAACAACTGGAGGCAATAACCTGCACATGGCACCATGGCTTGAAGAGCACATGGCCACCCTCCTCTTGCCTGTTCACGTCTGTCTTCCCAGCCCCACTGCCCAGGAGAAGTTCAGATTCCTCCTGAGGTCATGTTTTATGCTTAGTTAAAAATTAATAGAGAAGAACATTATGAGAACTATGAAAGGAGCATGCAGAGATGTGCCCTTGCTGTAAATGGAATAATAAAATCTGGTGTGGTTTGGAGAACAAAACTCCTGAAAAATGTGTTTGAGCCCTGGAAAAGGAACACACATTAATCTCTGAGGGGTTTGGCTAAACTACTCACGTCACACCAGCAATTCCTGCACTGGGGTAGCTGGAGCAGCTTATGGGAAGTCCTAATCCCCCCATCAGGCACAGAGGCTGAGCCATCAAAAAACCTCGAACAGCCAAACTGTGAAGCCAGTCCATGAAAAAAAACAAAACCAAAGAAGTTTGAGCAGTGCTGGATGGGAGTGACACCCCAAGGAATCGTCCAGCCCCAACCTCGAGCACAGCCGATGCTCTTCCCGCAGTCGCAGCCACACAAGAGCAGCTCAAGGGTTCAGACAGACAAATATTTAATACTATCCAGTGTGTTTGGATTTTCCTTCCCTAACAAAATAAGTTAGCTTGTCTTGCAATAATAGAGATTTCTATGTCTCTAACAAAAACAAACAAGCAGGAACAAAAAATAAACAAACAAACACCTCAGGAACACTCCTCTGCTAAAAGGAGTAACCTTGAGACATTTCCTCACTGTTTCACTTGGGCATGATGCCAGAGCTCACTGGACTTGGGGGTGAAGGAGGCAGAGGGGGGAACATAAGTATTCTTAAGGTTAAGAACCTGTCACTCCCCACTTTTTGAGAGAAAATTCTGAATTATTTTTTTGTGGGAAATAGAAGGTTTCATTTTGATTTTTTTAAAAAATACCTTTCACATTTCATTATTTTTCAGTTAAGGTAAATGAGAAAAACCAATAGAAAATCTGATAAGTGAAACCTTGCTTGACCTTTTCTTTCTTCATAATTTTATTAGAAAGAAGCTGAGAATGCCTCCTCCATAAATCCTCACTTTTTACAGCTATTCCAGTCTTCCTGTGAAAATATGAGGGGAGGAAGTGAGAAAGCCCAAGTCCTAGATTTGAGGCAAAAATAAATTTTTTACAAAAATACATTACATAAAAATCCTACAAGTCCTTAATTTTTAAAATAAACTCCCTTTACTTGATGACCTTTTTTCATTTATAGGTGTTTGACTACCAGTATTCAACACTGTTATGCAAATATAAATTCAGCAATCTGTGATTTCTGAAATTATGCATTTAGAGCTTCATTTCAAATGCATATTATTCATAGTTTGCTGTTGTTCAGCTACAAAGATGTCCAGCATCCAGCCAAGCAGAAAAGCATCAGAGATCCCAAGTATTCAAACTCTACCAAGCCTTAAGCACCTGGCTCTTGGGAGAAGCAGCATTCCTTAGATCCCACCTGTCAATTGCTCATCAACCTTAAGCGTGTCAGAAAAAAGTCAGTGAAATTCACGAACTCTCTTCTGACCAGTTTTGTGGCAACTTGTTGTTACTACTATTATTCTAAGAAATGGGCAAAACTGACCCCGATGCTGTCCTTGGAACAACCACATGCAGCCCCTCTTCTGCCTGGGATCAGCATGAGCTCGGGCTTCAGGTCTTCCTCCTTCCACTCATTCATATGTACCTGAAGAGAACCATGTCCATGGGTCATCTAAGAGCACAACATCCTACGTGACAGCACCTGTGTGATCTTAATTTTTTTAATTATTCTTTTAAGAACCGTATTGTGTTTCAGCTGGAAGCAGGACACTGATTATGAAAACAAGAGGATGTGCCAGCAGGAACTGTGGAGTTCGAGTAACACAGATTGAATTAACTTCCTGAGGTGTTCCTGTGGGAAAAAAAAACCCAACGTAAGCATTCATTCTGCTTAAAGCCTGTGCTTTCCCAAATACAGTTTAAATTCAGAGAAACTAGAAGTGCTCAGGTACTGCAAGCTACAATACTGTACACACAGGGTACAGCTGCAGTCTGAGGCTCTTTGCACCACGACCCAGCTTTCACCCTGAAATGTAAATGTGAAGTCAGGAGGAACGATCCAGGAGCACCACATCCACAGGGAGGGTGTCAGGTCAGTCTGGATAATGCAAATCTTGTGTCTACCCCAGCTTAACAGCAAAATTTCTTGACTCTAACGTAGGAACAATTTGCTCCCAGAGGGGACGCCCACAGCCTAAGCACTATTTTCCTTCCAACAAATGCATAAATATTTTCCTTTAGCAAAGATACAGAGACCATGGAATAATTAGTTACACTGATATGCAAAGAGGACAACATTCGAGAATCCCCGGTTACAGAGAGTTAGTGTTGCAGAGCTTGTAATTAAAGTACGATTCCTTTACAACCCAAGACAAGTTCCAGACAGTGGGTTGAAAATACATCTCAAACAGATCTTCAACATTCAGGACCATCTGTTTCCTTTTTGCGTGAAGTATTTTCATTTGCTGCAAGTAATGAGCTTAAACAGATTTTAGGAGATTTGTTATTAATAAAGGAATGTGAAAAATTTGCAGGAGAGCAAAAACCACATTCTGCACCTGGGTCTGCTCAGGAGCCTGGGTGTTGCTTTGAAGGCTTTATATTCTGCTACATCCTTAAATCCAGATTTAGATTTATGAATAAAACAGGTTTCATCTTCAGCACTAAACCACCCTTTGTGTAACATTGTTTAGGAGAGGAAGGCAAGAGTAATTTCCACACCTGAATCTTCACTGGGAATATACTGCTTCAGAATGCAATTAGGCAGGCTGGAGTTTAGCCAGGACATTAAGGTTAATGGCCCGACGGCTGCTAAGTGCCACAGGATGCTTGATGAGTGCAAGCAGCAGAGGAGCCCACCACAGATCTCACCCGCAACACGGCACCTCCACCTGTCCCCTGTCCTGCTGCAGCACCCCGGCAGCTCTTCCCATGGCGACAAGGGTCTGCACCGAGGGTCTGCACCAAGGGTGAGCAGAGGCAGCGCTGCTGCACCTCGAACCCGTCCCCGGCATGCACTCGGGAACCAGATGATACCATTGATGATGACAGACAGGAATTCAAATGTGATAAATTTCCTATAACCACAGACAGTAAGAGCTTATTCAAATTATGACGAGGCTGTATCATCTCTGAACATCCAGCAACAGTTTTATACAAGCGGAGCAACCTTCAGTCACTGCTTTCTCTCCACATCTATTATTAAAGCTCTGCTTTGGCCAAGACAGATCTATGAAATATATCGCACCAACTGGAAGAAAATGCATTATCTGCATAATTTTTTAAAAAAGAGTGGAGCTCTCCTCTTTTCCTCAGGAGCAGCCAGGACCCAGGGGAGGTACAGCTCTCACTAGAACCCCCTGCCCACAAGTAAAAGGGTCCCACAGGTGACACATGTGGGATCTGTCCCTTTGCAGGGCCCCAGACACGTCATGGCAGTCCTGCCACTCACTCAGGCTCACTGACCAGTAAAGCCCATGAAGGTACTGGGAGCTCTGTGTTTTAATTAATCCTGGGTGATTCCTGGTGGAAGGGACAGATACCTCATATCTTAAACAAGAGATTTCCCCTACAGTACATCACAATAGGGATTCTGGAGGAAGAGCACCTGCTCTGCTCCTGTCAGCTTTGGGTGGGTGTTGCTTCTAATACCAGTTTCTAAACACTGGGATTAGGAACCAAAATTAGCATATTGCTGCAATAGCCATGAAGTGCCGGAGTGTTTAAGACTGTATCTGTCTGGGCCATGTCAGCCATTTCTTTACTGTAGTCAGTACACAAATCTGTATTGCAGCTGCTGTCTGCATAATTAATGAATAAAGCAATAAATCTGGCAAAGTTACCAAACTCTTTCATTCAGCTTCTCTTGAACCAGTTAAATTCTTCTGTTATTCATCAGCCAATCTGAGCCCCAGAGAGACGTTTAATGGAGAAGGGAGGAGAGGGGGCTTTATTTCTGTGCCCTGCTCTGGAGCTTCCAAAACCAATTCCCTTTCAGCTGCAATCCTTCTTTCTCTCATTTTTATTGAGGCAGGGAGCAACAGAGAGACTCTTTTGAACTACAGTACCTTACCCTCTTCCAGGTACAGGTCACTGATTTCAAGACAGAAATCTTAGATGCTTAGGTTTTCTTTTTAATGAAAATCTATGCCGCCAATTTTTCTTCCAAGGTGATGCCACCAGAAGTCACTTGTTATTGTCCTTTCTCTGTGAACCACGTCTTCCTCCCTATGCTATGAGAGGATCACACTGACATGGTAGTGTGGGGAGATACCAGCACCCTCCAAGAGGCAGGACTGACTGCCAGACTGAATGCCAAAGGTGGCTTTTTGACAATATCAGCCTTCAAAGGGGCTTTGGCAGCAAGGTTAGGGAGAGCCTGATAGGAATGCAGCAGCACAGGACAGGACTCGGTCGACCTAATATTCAAACAGCCTCCAGACAAATAACAGTAAAAAAAGCTTTCTAAATATAAAGTCTGGCTTACATATGTAAAAAATGTCTCTTTGAATTTTAATTAATAGCTGTTTCTTGATTGCATAAGCTGCCAAAGCTTTGTGTTTGCTCTAACAGCTTTCTCCAACAGAATGACTGCTTTCATACCGTGCATTTTACCATTTTCTTCATTCCTTATGCCTTTTTTGGATCTCAACATCATGCTCGTGGCATATTACGTGAATTTCTGCTTGTCCCAGTTGACTTACTTGTTAATAGATCCTCTATCTTTGCCATACCTCTTTTCACTTCTCCACTGTTGAAAGAAATTATCCAACATAGCACTAAAATCACCGTCACACTAATGATCAGCTCCATAGTGTGGATTTTTCTTGTTTAATCATCAGGAAAAAAAATCAGCAAGTTCAATATGCTGTTTAGTTATCTTTCCAGTCATGTTTTTCTATTTCAGAATAACTTCTATTCTTTTACCACAGGCTCCGCCAGTTTGCACCTTACACATCATTTTGTCATCTTCGTCGTGGTTTTGGTTTTTCTTTTTGTTTTCACACTAAATTTTGAGCTGGCAGTCTGAGAGGCCTATTCCCAGAATGTGTGAGGCATCAGGACTTGCCTTTTACTCCAGAGCACCAGGATTTATTTTTTGCCATCCAACTTCTTTATGCAGGAGCACTTGATATGCGACAGTGCACAGGTTGTCAAGGAGACTCTGACCTGGGACAAATCTCCAATCTGTATTTCGGGTTTGGAACCATAAACACAACATGCTGGGAGCTCAGTCCTGCTCTGTCCTACAAACAAGCATCTCTATTCTCAATGGCAGATGCAATCTGACACACCCGACTGCACTTGTTATTAATACAGAGGTAAGGTGTACTTTATCAATGGATGTGAGCCTTTGTTCTCAAGAAATCCACAAAAGATTTAACCACTACCCAAGGAAATTTGCAGTTCACTTATTCATGGTTTCAAAAAAACCCTTTTTTCCTTGTTCTTAGAATGCTTTTTAAACTGCCAAAGTCAACCTGGGAGCAGGATAGAAAAGATTTATACAAAAATCTCAATAAAAATTCATTTGGATCCATTGACAAGACAGAATCTACTTGGTAGATATTTTTTTGAGAACCTACTTAGTAAAGCAGTAAATATATAAGCCAAGTTTAAAAAAAAAAGATAAAATAGCATGTACATGTCATCCTACGGTGCTTTAAATTTAGTTGTGAAATTCTCTAACTCACCCTGAGCAAAATTGCATTGTCACTGCATTAGTACCCAGTACATGAGCTGGGAAAGAGCTGGCAGTGTCCCACTGAAAACTGTTGACAGCAATTGCTCTTGCAGGTCTGAGGTGAAAAGTGCCACATTTTGAGATGGGATTTTGCTTTTCCATCTCCCCAACCAGGTTTGCTTCCCACTGTTTTCTCTGTGCCTGTGCTACCTGAGCTCAGGTTCTCACATGTCTCTGCACATGCTATACCGAAGCATCTTGGATCAATTCTGTTTTCAGATGTCTGCAAATCTCAGCTGCCCTCAAAGCAGGCAAAGTCAGGCCTTTGGTAGGAAAGAGCTCATCTTATTGACCCAAGGTGCAGAGGAGGTAGGGTAGACAGAGATCATATGTAATGTACTTTCTGAGTGTTCTTTTAAGACCAAGCCCCTCTGAGGTTTTGCCTCAGGCCACCCAGGGTCTCAAATGCAGGCAAATCGCATGGACAGGTGGCCAAAATGGCCTTGAGCCAGCTCAGCTCAACTTCACTCTGTAAACGAAGCCAGGCAGGTTGGGAAGGCAGGAGGCTGCATCTCCTTTGCCAACTCACTCTGCCTCCAGCCTTGCACATCCAGGAGCTCTGTCTCAGCCCTCTACCCAGACCAGCCTGTGACAGCTCTGTTCTTCTCTCCTTGCTGTCTCCTACCTTCCGCTTTAATCAAACAGACAGCAACAAACTGCAAGCAATCACCAGCAAACCCCCTCAGCCAGTTTTAGGCAATGTTTTCCATTGTCTCACGCTGTCCTAATCCATAAATGATGTTAAAATGCTTCTTCCAGTTGGTGTGAAAGATGGGTGAATACTGTGCCTATTAGCCCTGCAACTGCAGCCACATCAGAGGCATACCTCATGGAAGCCATTAATACCTTCTAAAATAAGTACCTTTTTTTCTATTGACATTTTCTTTTATGTTTTTAATGCCTAGAACTAACTAGCTTCCTTCCTTCCTCCTTCAGCACACCTATGCATGTCCCTGCCAGATCTTCAGCTGGAATAAATTTGGCCTCCCAACCCCTATTCATTAAATGATGTGAACATGTGCATTCAGTTAAAACAGGGCATTCACATGCTTAATGCTTATGGATGATTTTTGGCTTGGTTGGGTTGAAAAGTTTGGCTTGTGTAAACCTCCAGTTGCAATTCAAATAAGGACATCCCCAAGTCCAACCTGTTCACCAACATACCTGTGAAACAACACATTCCTCAGAGAAGCTTTTCTGAAACAGGGAATACCCAACTTCCCAGGAACTTGTTCAATTACTGTCTGATATTGTGGAACATAAACATCACTGAATAACATCATTCCTTCAAACAGAATACTAATGTTGGAGTAACTGGAGCATAAATATAGTTCACCTCAGGCACGGGATAAATTACATTAATAAAGTGCGGTAGTGTTCTTTAATTAGTTTGATTAGGTATGACAGAAGATGGTGTTGTTCAGAAAAGCTCGATTTCCTGAAGTGAGGAATTGTGGCTGGAGATCTGGTTTGGGGGGTGATTTTTGTGGTGTTTGAGTCAGGTCCCTGCACCATGTTCCCTACTGCAACCCAGACCTCCAAAAATTATGAACAGGTTCCTAATTCACTGATCCATTTGAATAAATTCTGAACATTACCTTTAGGTACACAAATACTGCTGTTCTTCAAATGCTAAGGTATGATACTTACCTTCAGAAATCAGTGCAAATTCTTCCTCTGATTTTGCTGTAAGAAGAATTATATTCTTTCTAAATTCAGCAGCTGCTTTTCTGTTGTCATACAAGAAAGCAAGATTGTGGCTAAATTTTTCAAACCAATGTGCAGATCCAGAACAGCCCGTGTCCCCAGACAGCAGAGAATCAGCCTTGCCAGAATACGGACACCTTGCTGTCACCAAACCCAAATTTTGTACGTCAGCACTGCTAAGATGGATAAAGTGGTCTTTCCTGCCCATTGATCACACAAATCCAATTTGTAGCCTTGTTTTCTCTACATGACAGTTACAGAAGACAGTCCTGATTAAATATTTCTGTTCTGATCAAGGAGCTCTCACAGGCAATCCTGTGACTGCACACTAAATCCCTCTCCAGAGCTCAGCTGCACGCTCTGCCTGATGGCTGTGCTCAGCTATGCTTCTTCCAGACCTGTGACACATCGTGCTTTGATACCAATGCACAAAGTGTTTTGAGTTTTAGGAACACAGACATATTCACCTTCACAGTCCCATCCTTGAGATCCAGCAAAGATTGTTTGCAATCGAAGGACACTCGAGGCTTTCACATCTTTCCTGAAGTACATACAGAAACGTGTTCATCCACTCTCGTGCATCTCTCCTCAATGTCTCCCAGTTAAAGTGCTGACCAAGTGCTTTCTTAATGTCTAAACAGCCAGATGTCAAGGCTTTGTGTGCTGTCTGTTTATCAAGCAGCACCAAAAACCGTACTAACAAGTCTGAGGACACTGAACTCGATTTACATTTCAAGTGCAACCTGTTCCCTACAGGAATGCTCCGTTCCAGGCACAGTAACCACAACTGATGGAACACATTTCCTGAAGCTATGCCAATGGTTATTTATTTATTGTGTTTGTACCGCTCTGTAGCAGAGATTATGGCCCTGGTTTTGCTCTCAGCTGAACAATGATGGACTGATTCCTATGAAACCAACGTGGTAGTTACCCCAGCATCACATTTGAAATCAGAATTGGCATTAGCAGAGCTGAATAATTACAGACAACTGAAGGATGGCAAAACGCATAGACTTTACTGTTTTCTCCGAAACACTGTAGTGCAGACCCTTCTGGATGAGTACAAGCCAAAATACTGTTCCCACTGATGTCAGCTGACACCACTGCACTTCATCTGGTCCAGACCCTGGTAGCTCAAAGGTAACCAGAGCACAGTGGACTTCCCGGGGTGATTACAGATTCCAGAGTACACTCTTGTTTCTGCCCATCAACCTCTCTGACATGCTTAACCCACTGCTGTTCTCTGACAAGTCTGACAGTCTGCAGCTCAAATCTCTTCTCTCATCCTTCAGCTCCTCTTACAATACCCTGACCTCTTTTCGTCTCGCTGTGGAACATCTGAAGTGCTCCCTGACAGAGTTATTAGGTGGATTGGAAAGAAAATTCCCCTTTCAAAAAGTCCTTATTGGAAAATTTTAGAGTTCCCAATGGAAATAGGTACAGAAAGAGGAAAATTTCATTTTGCTTAATATGTTAAATAAGCTTTTGATTCCAAGCTAAGTCTTACATTTTCACAAATGGGAACACAATTTAAATTTTTTAATGCTAAAAAGATTATTGCTTTCCTTCCAAAATACGTCATTTTAATACATTTTTCTAAAATTACATTTTTAGACACAGACAAAAAGGTAACACCCCCCCTCAACTCCATTTTAAAAAAAAACAAAACAAAAACACCTCACTGGATTCGTTTTAGCAAATACTTATTACTTGCTTTGAAAGAATAACCAATAAAGGCACTCTATGTCTGTCCTTTACTACCCTTTAATACAATTTGTCCACCAATCCAATTGTTCCATTTGTTTCCAAAACAAAATTGCATTTTACTACTAGGATATTCTCTATCCAAATGCTGAACAGCTTGTAGCTAAGTATTAATCCATAAAAACCTGAAAACAATATCTTATTAATTCACAAAAATCAATATTCCAGTACACTTTTTGGAGCCAGTTCATTATAGTTAAGCCTTGATTTATACAATGCTCAATGGAAAACTGTCCAAAATCTATCTGTTTACCTATAATGAGACAAACTGGTTGCTAAACCTCATTCCACCAAAATCAAGTTTTGTAAGAGGGCTCTGGTTCGGAGAAAAAGAAAAAGTGATCCTGAGGAAGTAGTTACGTATTTCTTCTTTAACAGAGAATAACACAAGTATCCTTTGGTTTTCTTGCTCTTCTTCCCCTGCGGCCAGGATAGATTTTTATAAAAACCCAGCCCTGTACCTATTCCTAAGATCATTATTCATATGAGCTGTCTGTCAATTCAGAAACCCCCCAAAAAAGATGTGGCACCAGAACAGCGTTGATTTCACCAGTCAGGGTGTCCCATTGCATTCCTTTGAATACTGAATCCTATAATGGCTGACGCTCCCAAACAAGTGTCATTTCTTCAGAAATTCATGAGGAGAAAAAAACAAACAAACAAAAAACTCTCCAGAGCCTATAGTTCATAGGTGGTGTTTTTACTAGCAGTCCAAATGCAACAGCCATTGATACTGACAAGAATTTTCCCACTGGTTTCTATATATCTAATTTGAGATCCTAAAAGGAAATGTAGCCTGAATTTCCCAGAAACAGAACTCTGTTGTCACCAATGAAAATATATGTGTACATAGGTAAGTATCTATGCATGTATATATGAGATAAATTATTATATTTCATTTCTCAGTAATGGAAAAAATCTCTATATTTTATTTATTTATTTATTTATATACGTTTTTTCATTATTGACTACTGAAGAATGATCATTTTTCACCTGGTGACATCAGGCTCTAAGATATTCCTTCACTTTCTCTCTTCTCAGAATGAAAGTGCTTCATGAATCACGAAGGTTAAATACAAATAACTTGCATTACCACTCACAGCAGACATGTGGTTAATTGCTGTCTGCCTTTATTGTTAATTGCTGAACACCAGTGTACTGGCACACCTACCACAGGCTTCTGAAGATAAATAAACACAGCATATGCCCTAATTGTTTGTGTTCTCTTTACATGACTTTTTCTTCCAAAACAACAAGGGTAAAATTCACAGATCCTGTCCCTTAATCTCCTCTCCTTTATGCTAAACATGTTAATTCCTCTGGCTGCTGACTCCTGCTTTACACCAAAGCAGAGAAGAGCCAAGCCAAACAGAAAGACTTCAAACAGTCCCAGTAAATGAAACCATCAGCCCTTCAAGACCAAGATTTCCTTCCAGAGAAGGGCAACGAGGATGGTGAAGGGACNCCCCTATCCCATACACCAGCTGGATTAAGTCTGCTTCTGTTTCCATTGAAAACGCCGAGTTGCTGTTCCTTCCACAACCAGAGTATGACACAATCATACCAGACATATCCTGCACTGAAAGAAACCCACAGGACAGACAAAAAACCCCTCAACACTCACCACAGAGTGGTTTAGGGAGATGGAAGAGTTCCACCATTTGAACAAACACTTCTCTCAGGTTCAAGTCCCCTGAAAAGAGGAAATTTTCCACCGAGGGAAGTGGTCATCCTCCTCAGCTGCTCTCAGGCTACCTGGGCCCTTCCCTGCCCTTCCTTGGGTTATGTGGGAGATTTCTCATTGCCCTCAAGATGAGTCCGCCAGGCTCCCAGGACAAGGAGCTCCACAGCATGTCTGTGTTATGTGAGACTGAGTCTGCCTAGTCATGCAGGCAAATCTCCCCTTTGGAAATGAATGTGGACCGTGCCAGAACTGCCCTCTAACATGAAGCACTTTAGGCCTCCTGTCGACACCTCAGCAGCTCAGAGCCTCAACCTCTGACTATGCAAATGCAATTTGATTCAGGAGATGAGATGCATTGTCAAAGGATCTCTGAGAAACAGGGCTGCACAGATTAGATATAGCACATACCTCAGATCAGACCAATGGATTCAGACAGGAAAACAGTCAAAGTATTTGCTGGGGTGATATACCATCCGCCTGGTGTTTCTCTTGAGTTCCCATATCGGGTTCTTGTTCGCTTCCCCAGTGCTAACCCTCACAGGCACCTTTTTTTTTCCTTTTCTCGTGACATTAAACAAGTTCTGCTAGAGATCAAGTGCTTCTTCTCATCAAACTTTATTTTCTTTCTGTAGAAACAGACTATCAAGAATCATATTTTCCAGCCTATTCTTGGCCATGCCATGTTCCTGACACTCAGGCTGAAAAACCTAGAAGGAAACAACCTTGCCAAAAAATTCAGGTTGGGATGCAATGGAGATAAAATCAGTAACAGAAATGATTAAGGAGCTGTAGGTGTTACTTTACCAGGAAAGACTGAAGAAACTAAATCTGTATAACCAGACTGAGTGATAATTAAATCAGCACATCTACAGACTATTGAAGCATTAAAGGCCAAATCTCCTAAGACAGGGAAATTAAGAGGATTTGGTCACCTGAATGACTCTGAGAAGTCAGGTAGACAAGCCAGATTTTTCTTTCTCCTCAGGCTTTTGAGGAGAATTTTATTTCAACATCACGTCACTGGAATCAGTAGAGCCAAAAGACCTTTAAATAGCTCCCTACTTGTTATGGAAAAAGCAACAGAATTACAGCTGAAAAAACCAGAGGATATTTAGGGTGATCTGTGGAGATGTTATCAACTAATAGGGTAAAACTGGAAGAAAAAATTCAAAGTATAAGGAAAGAATCTTGTATTTACAGGCTATACACACCTTGAAAATTGCAGTGGCCAAAAGATGAACAAGAACAGTGCTCTCCTAGCAGGGGAAGGAACGTTTGTCTCTAATTTATATTTTGTATTTATTAACTGCTCTGTCACTCAGCACACAGTAGCCATTTCCTTAGAGATAGGAATGAAGAATGGAGGAAAGAGAGGGAAGAGTGTAAGGAACTCTAGAAAGTCAACAATCAAGAGTATGTGTCACAGGTGTGGAAGGCAAAGATTCAGATCCCCACTCCACAGTGCTTGGAGATTTGTTCCCTCATGGGAGATTTTTGGAGATCTCACCTTTTCATTTTCCAATAGAAAAAATTGAATACTGGACGCAGCAGCTCTTTACAGAGCAGCATTCCTGGTTCCTGGCCAGTCCTGCCTTGCAATCTAGCTCGCTTGCAGAGCTGGCAAGTATCATTATTTCCACTGCCCAGATGGAGGCACAGAGGAGGGTGCACTGACCGACCAAGGTCACCCAGCAGGCCAACAGCAGAAACAGCAAGAGGTCCCAAGTCTCCAGAGTCCTGCTGTGAGCCTCCTGCCTCTTCTTACTGGCTGTTTCCATTCCTGATATCCATCGCTCGTTACAGATGTCATTAAAATCCAAATAAAACACAGCAAATACTTATTATTAATTTCCAAAAGAATACAGCCCCATTTTTCCCATTGATTCCTGGCAGATTCTTTCTTGAAATTTGCCAGATTGGTACGAAAACAAATACATATAAATTAGCAATATACGACATGACATGAATGAGAACATTCATTCTCTCTAATCATTCCCACAAGCATTTTGTCATTTTTCTGTCAGTTCAGTTGATAGGAAAGGAAACTGCTTTGCAATTTTAATCTCTTTTCCCTGAGCACATTTTGTTCTTAAAGTTAGCTGATATAAAGTGAACGTATTGGAAATGGGGGAGGCGGGTGAGAAATATGGAAGAGCTCTCTTTGTTTCTCTCTATTTCAGAGTGAACAAATATCCATTGGCACTTTTGCAGACATCTCACTCCTCCCCCATCTCCTCATCTCCTTAAAATATGCAAAGATGTTTTCTCCTTGAACCTTTCTGAAAAGAAAAAGGATGGATACTTCAAATCAATCCTCTTGATTAATCCAAAAATTTTGAACAGAGCCACCAGCTGACCTTGATGTCAAGTTCAGAACTACATAACTGCATTTTCACATTTTCCAAACTAGACCATATCAAAGCCATCTCTGTTGTCTGGTGCCAGTCAAATGAAGAATAGAGGCAGAGAAGAAAGAAATGGTGAGCTCAAGAGTTGTTGATGAGCACTATGGCGATGCCATCCACTCTGCCCAGGGGAAGTTCATTGCCACACTTGGATTTCAATTTCTCCCATATGTACTTGCTTGCATGCAACAAAGCAAGCCTGAAGCTCTTTACAGCATATCTAAGGATGATAAAAAAATTTATGACAAAAGTGTTGTAGTGATGCAATATGATATGCTGCAATATTCTGACTATTACACTTCGTGTCCCAGAAGTCAGAACAACTCACAGCAGCTGCAGCAGATGTTGAATGGGGGAGCAAGTGATAAGTGAAGCAGCAACAGCTTCTGATTAATTGGGCAAAAAAAGCTAGTGTAGTTTTTCAGAGGGGAGTCTAGGTCCACTGACAATGAGTCTGGGTCTGTGAAACATGGAATTAACTCTTCAGAAAGGGGTATTTCCATGTAACACATCCAAACCACATTTTATATAATAGAAAAGACAACTAGTGTTTGTGAAAGTAGATGTTTAACCACCCCCCAAATCAGAGTCATCTAATAAAAATCCGTTCTCTTAAGAGTTTAGATTCCATTTCTTGGCTAGCACCCATCTTCTATGAATATAAAGTGTGGGTTTGTGCCTATTGCTTTATCTTTTTCATGCCTCTCAGACCTAGCTATTATCCATCTTGCCAATAGTTATTTATTACTTTGTGATTATAGGCAAAGTAGGTAATGACCTATTAAATCACAAACCCACACTTATTATCACCAAGCCCAAACTCCAATTGCTAGAAAAGAATTGCTTAATTTCATATGTGGTTAAGAGTTTACTTTCTTTGCAGCCGAGATAATAGATGGTCATTGCAAACCTTTTTCCCAGGAAACTGGCAGTTGGAGTAAGTACTCAATAGCTCATGTTTAAACTGTAAACAGAGGCATTGTTCTTGATGCATATTCCAGGCACAGAACTATACCCACGGCAGCAGAAAATAATAGCAAATATATTTTAGGTTTTATCTTCCAATGTGCCGTAAAAAAGTGCTGGCATTTGTCAACACTCTGCTTTCTCCCTTTGAACAGCTACAGGCTGGTTACGCAGACAGGCACAAGGCAGGTGACACACACACCCTTCCTCCGATCATTTCAAATTCTCCCCCAAAACCAGGCATGACTGCCCTGAAAGAGGACCAGATCCACCAGAGATATGGGCATGTTCTTTCACTTGGAACAGGAGAAATAGGGAGGCAAAAAAGGGGTGTCAGCCTTAGCATCATCTTTCCAAGGAGATGGTCCATTTACTGAAGAGATCCAAGTGTCAGCCTGCATCACCACTTGCACACTGGTGATTTTGTGATTCTGGATGAATTATCAGTATTGCCTCTGAAATGTACACAAAATCATACTGAGGCAAAAAGAAGTCCCAGGAAGGAAACAGCAAGAAAGAAACATGATAGATATTTAGATCAGGTACTAACCAACTGTCTGTGTTCTACATGAGAAACTATATTTAACAAGTAATCAAATAATTACCCAGGAGACTTTGTTAGCCAGAGGTTAAAAATATTACTTGGAAAGAATTCAAAATCGGGGAGGGGGTAAAATAAAAAGTATAGTTAAGTTTGACATGCTTACAAAAACTTCTGTGATAAGTAACTGGAGGACTTCTGCCAAGACCCGACTGACTGCCAAAAGGTCGTGTTTGTAAAGGTTGCAAGCAACTCACTGGCTCAGGTCTCCATCCAGAAACCTGTGAAGTTAAAACACATCTTCGCAATGTTTAGTGACTTACTTTCCCCAGTCCCACACAGCAATCTGTGTAGAAGAAAAAAAAAAAAGTATTTATTAAGCAAAATAGGAAATCTCTAGTGCAGTAGATAATGCCATCATAAAATATCTGCCCATCATATCTGGTTCTTAAGGTATAATTAAAACTATTTCACAGTTTCTCCTCCAGCAAGGTAATTCCTAAGACATCTGGTTGTTATCTTCCTTTTGCAATACCACCATCCTTACAGGTCAGGACTCAGCAGCAAATCCTAATTCAAGTCACCCCTGATGGGGCACAAGCTGCACCTCTGCTGACAGGCAATTCTCGCTCCTCTCCACCTGTGCCTGATCTCCCCATGGCAGGACTGCTCCCACCTGCTTTCTCAGCAAAACCCCAGAAGCCTCAGTGCTTGTACACACAGAATCCCCTTCAGAGCCAATTTTTGCTTTTCAGCTTGCAAAGTCAGCCTCAGACTTCTCTCTTTCAGGCTCTGACTTTTGCATCCTAATAGCAGAAGCCATTGCCTGGCTACATTCAGTGAGCCAGGAAGCACTTTTGGCCGTAATAAATCACATGCTAGTAGAGTGGAGAATCTCTCCTCATTATATGCCCCATATTTAGCATGAATTTCTCTCTCAAAAAAAAGAAAAATGTTCATGTTTTAGATACTTTATGCCCCTACATTTATCTTTCCTTCCCTCCACCAGAGTGTTAGGCAAGCTTTAAGAAGTGAGTCAGGGGGGTTTATTTGGTTTATTTCATTTGCAATGCCCAGATGTGTGCAGCCTAAGACAAAAAAAGCAACACAGCAACACTCCTGGCCATTTTTGATCCACTTCTGCTGCTGCAGCCACATGAGATTTAAAGCAATTTCTTGTGTTCACTATAAAGGCTGAATCCTCAGCTGTTATGACTTCTGCACAAGATGTCTGATGAAAATATCTCTCAATAGCATTGGAACCCAAAGTCAAGTGTCCTTGTGTGACCCCATATACAGTCATGCAGAGAGAAGGGTATACGAATGTTATTAATTTCTCTTCCAAGATGAGCCCCTATGGACCATCAATAAAATGGCTTTTTCAGAAGCAGTTAGTTGTACAATGGAACAGAGAGATCCAGAAAATCTCCAAGGTATCAGCAGAAAACAATGATGGGAGACCTCAGCCCAAGAAAGCATATATAATATGTTAGTTACAGCATATGGAAAGTCCTGCTGACTTCTTTCTAAAGAGCCCAAAGGGTCTTAGTTTCCTGGAAACTATTTACTGTTATGGGTTTATTAATACTGATGTGAAATTGGGGTGTTTTGGGCTCTGTCTGTACAAGATCTAATGAAAAGCTGAACTGTCCTTTTTTACTAGAGCCAACTACTTGTTTTTCTTCTCTCCATTCTAGACACTTTCAAAACTGAAGACCCAGAAGTGTGCACTGCGGGGTTCCCAAAATCCTGCAGCTGAGAGAAAAGTGCAAGGGAATTATTACTGGTTTGGTTTATTTACTTGCCTTGAAATATTGCCCAGAACGTCATACGACACGATAGGATGCAGGATCTCTGCAGAGAGTAATTTACAGGCTAAACAAGAGACCAGCCAAACGCTTCACTGTGAGCTCGTGTCGTGCCAGTCACTTCTCAGATGCACCAACCCAGACGCCACAGTCAAGGTGCAATAACCACTGGTCTTTTCCTTTCCTCTGTGTCCGTGCACAGGAAGAGACACTGCAGAGACTGGAGAGCAAGTCAGACTGGTGACGCCCAGAAACACAGACTTTCCAGCCACAAAGCACAGGCACTGCTTGAGCACTCCTACATTTGCAGGACTGTCCCGGCACTTCTTTCCTGTCTGCCTTGCCGTGGAAGGATCATTCTTCCCAGCCAAACTTATGTGGAACATATAAGTTCTACATATAGCAAAGAAATATAAAAAGTGTATTTTCTAGTTTAAATAGACTGTATAACATTCTCTGCACAAATATAGTCTTTAGCATAAAGGAAAAGATCTCTACAAGTTACGGAGATACTATGGACAACACGCCATGGTAAATCCCTTTGCATTAACACAAGGAAAATTGTTGCAAGCTCAACAAAAGAACTGGAGAAAGTTTACCTCCACCCTGAAAAGCAAGCTCCTTTTTTGCCCATTTTTGTCTGTAAGTTTTTGCAGGTGATTCATTGAGAAATTTTTCAACAAAAGTATTTGCCAGGACACTTTTAAAGTGTGTTGGATTTTGAACAGTACTCACAGAACCCATCGAACTGAGAAAAAATACACAGAAATTTTGTTCTGTGGAGACTAAATTCAAAGGCTATGGCATTTTGAATCTTATAGCATTACAGATATATTTTAAGTCTTAGAATTTCTTAAGGAAAATCATAAATTAAAAGACTGACGCTGGAAAAAAACTATGCGAAGCCACAGGATCCCAGGTCTTTTGAAATCCTACACATATTTGCAAGTGAGTGATTGAGATACCAGCTCTAAGTATGCCTCATAAATTTCTTTAACAGAAAACATATACCTGAAGGGTAATGCAACACGTGTCTAGTTATTTCAATATCAGAAGAAGTTTCCATAATTATACCCTTTTCAGCCTAGGGATCTATACAGTGTATATAGTACATGCTCTTTCATATCTAATTGTTCTAAATAGACCCAACCCCAAGAACCCTCACCCATCTCATTAAAAGTTAAAAAAAAAAGCCACAAACAAAGAAATCCAGTTATTTCAGTCCTCATCTGGTCAGTGCCTTGTTGCAGATCCAGTCCATCCCCTTCAGTGCTCCCAATATTCAGTTTCTGGAAGCTACCCAGTACCTGTAAAATCAAACTCACAAATCCAAAAGTACCAAATTCCCTTTAAAAATATTTTCTTTTTCCTTTTCAGACTCTTTTTTCAGCTAAGGCAATTATTCGTTGTCATAAATAAGAACTGCCAGCTGTGAAAAACATTCTGCTCACTGTTCTAAAAATGCTTTATAATTGTTTCTCTCTACAGCAAAGAATTTCCTAACTACTCTGTGGTGCATCCTGCCAGTCAGGGGATGCAGTGGGAGGATTACTGATAAGGCTATCCATCATTGTCAGTCAAAAGGATTGGACCCCCAGAGAGCACCTACTAAGCAGGAAGTGTATTTGCAGCACACCAGCAAATCTCTTAGGATTACTTTGAAGATGAGGATGCTGAAGAAATACCACCACACAGAATGAGAAACGGTATCCAACATGTTAAAATCATGCCTTTACATGAGCTAGAATGTGGTTCTTTGCTTTCAAACTGTCATTCCCAAAAGAGTGTGTATTGGTCATGTGAAGAAACAAACAAGTGTCTTTAGCAATTAATGCCTAGGACAGAGTTGAGAACGAAGAGCGAGGCTGCAGAAGACATTATGCTTGCAGACAGTATGGCCTGCAGATGAAGGCTGTAAGAAAGAAGACACTTGACTAAGAAAATAACTCTTGCCTTAAGTAACTTTCTTGCAGTGTCTGAAAGATAGCTGGAGCATGGGAAGATGGGCTGCTCAAACTTGGCTTGTCAAATAATTCATATGAATTCAGACATTTTGATTTGCAGGAGTTTCACATTTCTGGATTTTTCCTTTTTTTATTTATAGACCCAACAATCCTAAAATGAAAAGAAAAAAATCTTAGTTTAAATGGATGGTGACCAGTAACTGGGAGAAGTGATGTTTCATTCATCTTGAGTCTTCTGAGATTTGAACTTTTGGGGAAAGCCCAAAACAAGGAAACGTTTGGAAAAATGAACACTAATGGGTGGCTTTACTTTGTTCAATATACAAAAGAGAAAGGCAGTGGGACAGGTTGATAGCCTTCTATACTTTAAACATTATTATAAAAGGATCATAAGTCGCAGCCTAGTGACTAAAGAAGTAAGAAAAATCAAGAAAAAATGTGCTTACTACTAGCAAAGATTCTTTTTGAATAGCAAGAAAAAGATTTTATTACAGTAGTAACGGATCGAGATACTCTGCCTTGGGATCTGCAAAAAAACCCTCACAGCAGTTGTTGAGAGCAGTTAAGCTGTGATATGTCTTGAGAGCTGTGTGAGCTGACTTGATCCTTCCTTGGAGCAGCACCTTGAGCTAGAAAGTCTCTGGAGGCTCTCTCCAGCCTTTCACTTCCAGCTTTTTATGTAACACCCTGATGCAATATCAAGAATAAGCATTAGGTTTGCCTTCCTGTGGCCAGAGTTACAGCTGTAAATATCAGACCAGGGAATTGAGAGGAAAACATCTTCATGCCAAATGAGAGTACAGATGACAAAGACAGCCTTCAGGCCAGGGCCTGGAAATGAGGGAACAATCACACAAATGCTCACAGCAAATCCAGCTGTAACATGCAGCCCACAGTCTGAGCACAGGCAATACAGCTCTGAGGGACAGGATTTCAAGAGGAATTAGTACCGCTGTGTAGAAAAGCACAGCTTCTGCTTAGTGAAATGAAATAATCCCAAATGAGGTCATGATTCCCACAGCCAGATTTTTGGTGGTTACACAAATGCTTGCTCCCACTATTAGGAAAATGCCAGCTGAGGAGGTAGACTGAGTGTTTCTAATGCTAAGGCTCACTGTGCTGTCAATAAAATCAAAGTACTTCCAAGGGAGGAGAGCCAGCCCAGTGCAGCAGAGCAGTTCTACAGCAAACAGGTTGATTTCTCTCCCCTCGGGGAGCAGGAGTTTCAAACATTCACTCCCCACCTTTGGTGTGTCACCACCTGGAAGTCCTGCTTCCCTCTCACAGAGCACCCTGATTGCTGACATTTGGTCTTACTTCTCCCACAACCTCCCACGATCATTGCGACATCACACGGAGCAGGAGGGGTTCACTCACCTTCCTGGCACTGACTCATGTCAATGTTAGTGTTAAAAGGGACTAGAATGGCCTCTGTTTTCTCCACCTTGCATGTGACAGGATTTCAATCTCTGAGTCCTTTACCAAACACACAACATCTCAGCGAAGTTTATCTTATTTTTATAAAAGGCACCAGTTTGGATTTAAGGACTTCACAAGGCAATGAATCCAGCACAATCCAAGGTGAATTGTTCAAATGATTAATTTCCCTGGCAGCAAAAACATATACCCATTTCTAGGCCTAATACATCTATTCCTTCTTTGCCGGTTCTCCAGTAAACAGGAGAGATGTTTCTACTGGTGGAATAGATTTTTGAGAAAGAGAACTTTCTCAAGGCTGTTGATATTAGTCTCCTCATAAATACAATGGTAAAGGCCTGGTTCCTACAGGTTGGTACCTGTGGAGCTGAATCTGGCACTGGTGAGGCCATGATTTGGGCATTGCAAGGGGAAAGGGAGATAGAGCAGGAGGCAGAGCAGCCCAGACTCAAAGCTCCCAGGAGATGGACACGAGAATTGGACACTGACCCAATCAAACCACCTGCCTTGCTTAGGCCAGGAGTCCCTGAGCTGTTTATCACAGCATCCCCACTGCCCACACAGTCCCAGGTTTGTGGCTTGAGCAGATTCAAACACAAATGACAGGAAGGGTGATCAGAGAGCTGGAGCCTTGCCCCACACAGAGCATAAAACATCAACCTCCACAGTGCTCACATAAAGGCTACAGTCAAGAAATCTGTCCTGCTCCTTGCCGTCATCAAGCAAACAGAACTCAGAGACAAGACAACAATCTTGCATTATTGAGCATTAAGGATGGATGAAAACTCAAAACTTTTCCATCTTGACAACAGCAGTGATTTACAACAGCACAAAAGCTCTGTAGAGCAACTTAAGGCTCCACAGAGCCACGATTAGTTACCAGAAGATAGGAGTCATCAATTTTATTCAGTCTGGACTGAAGTTCTGGAACTTTCCTCATGTTCAAAAGAAACACAAAGGTGTTTATGCATCCTTTCTTTAACCTATTGAGGAGAAGATGATAAAAAAATCCTGCATTGCTTGGTTTATGTTTGGCACTTTGGCTTATATAGAAAACTTAACATAAATAGTAGCTGAGAACTGAGGAGAGTTCAGATTTTTCTGTTTCTCCTGGGGTTACCTTTTGCCATGTTTACTGCCATGAGGAGACCTTGCCCCTTAAATAGTTCATGGGGAACAGCAAGATTATTTGGAGAACAAAACCCACTTTATACAAGAACCTAGATCAGACTAGAGGAAAAGAAAAGGCAGGGTCTGAACAAAAGGGTGCTTCAGGCAATTGGACTTCAGCTGTGCTGAACTGTATCCTTGGTTCCTCACTGCTTAGTGTGTCGGTTACATATTGTCTTGTTTTATCTTCAGTAGGTGAGTCAGAAACAATGGGAAGAAGCAGACTAAAGAAAACAATGAGTGATGATGAGGGTTTTGAACAGGAAGGGGTTTGTAGTTGTGTTTTTTAAATAAAATGCTTTCACAGAAAGGTTTAACAAAATTTACCTAGGTTGTAATACCCTGCTAGATTAAAGGCTTAGGCACATTTGCAAAACAGAAATGAATTCTGTGTTTAATCATTGTATTATAATATTCATTAATATTGCAACAGCTTTGAATTACACAATTACACAAATATTTTGCATTCCATGATTTGATTCACTAATCTCATTTATTTTAGATTTTATTAGCTGTTTGCTTCAAATTTGTTCAGTCAGATACTCATTTGGTTTGCATCAGAATGGGAAGGATAATTTCTTCACCCTAATGGGAAGAACAGAGCCAGCCCTCATGTCTCAGGGCTGCTCTGGAGACTAAGTCTCTTCTCCCTGCAGCATTGTTCCTCTCAGACAGGGAACTGAGTTAATCTCCTACCTTTCTCTAATTTTCTTAAGGTAGAGGAAATATACTGAATAAATAACTGGTGTTTTGTTTTTTGTGGAAGTGTTTCCAGCTCCTCAAGGTCTTCGCTGCTCCCTTCCCTCATCACTGCACCCACTGCTGTCACACAGCTGACAATTCTCTCCATTGGGCATCTCCCCCATTTCCCTCAGGATTTCCCCTTTTTCCTCCATATCACAGCATAGATCAGACCCTGCTGTTTGTGTGCAGGGTGAAAGAAGGAGGATACCTAAAAATCATGGATTTCTTCAGTCCAAGCTTTGGAGGATTTTTGATTAACTGCGCAAAACTTACACAGTTTTGTCCCCATCCTCCTCCAATACACAGGCATTGACCAATTTAGCTGATTGTTTTAGGTTAACATTACAAGTAAAGAAAATGAGCAGACCTCCACAAACACAAATACCCTCCTGAGTACCTGATCTGGGAAGCAATTTGCTTTAACAATAAAACCTGAGTTAAGTATAAAATATTGAAGCGCATTTGTAACAGCCATGTTTCAATTCCCCTGTCTACTGCTGAGGCACCTCCAATTTAGAGATGACTGTAACATTTAGTGCCAAAGATCACCAGGTATAATCCTTCCGTGGTCTTAACTGAATCCTTAAACAGATGAGGCAAAGGCTGAAGAAACGATCTCTCAAGCAGGTCAACCCACACACACATGCACACACACTCATTCTCTGTTCCAAACCAAGCTGTACTTTGTTAGCTGGAGGTAGGATTAAAGAAGAATTTAAGTCCTCCAAAGCCTCTTCCTAAATGTGAACATGTGATAACAGTTTGAGTTGAATCATCAAAAGCAGTGAAAGTTGAGACTGAGAACAATGACAAAATCAGTGCTGCAGATTCACATGAGTAATGATCCACATGATTAATTCTTTTGAGGGGGTAAAATAAAGGATAAAGCAGGATTACTGCAGCCAGCCTTGGGCTTCAAGGGACTTTGAAGGCCCACACAGAAAGAGACACATTTCCAAGGTAGAAGGCTTCCTTCCAACTTGGAAGTCAGAGGGAGGAAAATAAGAAAATAACAGGTGTAATGTTCTAGTACACTGAAAAACGAAAATCTGCTTTCCATATTCATTATGGAAGAATAAACCTGGAGTCATAACATCATATACCCACACAAAATCAATGAGATCTGCAATCTACAAAGGAGTTTAAACCAAATTTTCAAGCCCCTGTAGGTCTTTCTAATTCATAATAATTATGTGTTTCCTTAAAATCGTTTGGATATATATCTCAGCCTCACACACACAAACAGCAGAGATATTAACCAGAGCATAAAGCTCCCTGCCACCAGCTGCTCTGTCCTGTGCAATGGGTGAGGGTTGACCCTGATCCAAACGCTGCCAGCACCAGCCAACCCACTGCTGAAAGTGCAAACAGCAGCTCAGCTTTCTGGCCTGCTGGGGCAGCCTGGGTCACCTACCAACTGCAGCCCAATCTCAGGAAGCTGCTGAGGAGCAGGTCATCCAAACCGAGCTGTTCAGGTCACTTGTAACAGCAGCTTTGCCACTCGCCTCCATCAGTTTGTCCTGCTGCAGAAACAGCACCTTTCAGAAAAACTACTGACAAATGGACTAAACTTAATCCACATCCTAAAGGAAATTAAAATCTCAAGGAAGGCTTGGAAAGACAGCAGTGCCTGTCTCAATTGTTATTAATGGGAGGCTACATCACTGTGGAGCTTTTCATCTCCCTTTTTCCTTGTACAGGTGGTATCCAAACCTACTCCCTGTATAGACTTGTGATGCTACAAAAGTGTTGTTCAGAAAATAGCAAAGGGTTCAGCAAAGTTTCACAGTGGGGCATTGACAGAAAGAAAGTGACTATCAGTTCCAGGTTTTCCCAGCTGCTGCCAATCTTTTCTGATGGCCTCCAAACTAAAGGCCAATACAGCCAGGATGCTGGACATCTCCATCATTTAAAATCTCCACTGACCTTGGGGAGTGGTCCACTTCTCCCTGGTTCTCAGAGTCTCAGGATGGATCCAGCTGGTTCTTCAAGTGCCATCCACTGTGAGCAAGTCCCATCCCTTCAAATGACAATAATTGATAAATATGTAAGCGTGCAGCATTTATCTGAAACACTGACAAACCCAAAACAATTGCTACCAGGTCACTCAGGCAAAAGTTCATCATGCTTTGCAGCACCCCTTCTCACTGAATATCACTAAAGAATGGTTATTACTGCCCTTGCAGACCAATTTTAAACAGTTCAATTCTATTGGTTTCATACACATACATTGCATTTTGAATTACAAATTACACCGAGATCAGTAAAGATCTATTTCTTGAATTTCAAGTTTCATTTTTTCATGTGCAAACCCAAAGTCACTTCAAAGCAGGGAATCTCTTCATATTATATATAGGGATCTCAGTCACTGCTGCAAGGAAGGGAAAAAGACCCCAATACTTCTATGCCTTGAGAGCAGCATCTCTGTCAGCAATGCAATGCCTTTAGATGGGTCTTTTTATACACAAGAAGTGGTGGCTGTGGCTGAACAAGAATCAAGCCTATTAATTTTGTCACTGAAACAGAGCTGCAAAGTTGATATCATTACTTCCCAGCACACATCTACTGGGTATTTCCTCTGCCCAAGCTCCTTTCCTGGTCTGGTTGCCATAGTACCTGAGCACCTCCAAAAGCAGTTATCCTCCCGGCCCTCCTAGAGTCACAAGTGCTATTACCTGCACTTTATACCTGGGAAACGAGGCACAGGGAGGCTAAATGACTTGTTCAAAGTCATGCAGGACAGGTTTGAGTTCCAGATTGCTAATATCAGCCTGGTCAAACCCTCCTTCACGTTAGCTGCTCTTTATATAAGTAGTATCATCCAGCCATTCTCAGCTAAAGGAGGCTAATAAAGACACAGTCAGGCATGCATGAAAAGAAAATGACGGTGCAATAGAGGTAGGGAGTTGACACTAACACATATTTGAACTACAAAACCAAAACCAAATTAAAATTAAAGCTATCTTATTAAATTTCTAATCATTGTGTGACACTGGGCAATCATTTTTAAATCACTGGCACCCTCTTTTTATGTGAGACAAGTGGAGGAAAATATGGGCCGACTCCAAGTCTTTGTTTGGCTTTATTATGTGCAATTCCTTTTTTAGCATTCTGAGCATTTAACCTTGAAAAATAGTGTTGTTTTGCTGCTGTGTTTTCTGATTGTTAGTCTCAAGGCATCTCAGTGGCATCTTTATAAATCTGCTGTAGCTGGTAAATATTTCTTGTGGTCCAGTGCTGAAGACTGAAAAACCCAGATCACTTTTAGCTGTCAGGCAATTAATGTAATCCAAAGGAAATGAAAGGTATGTGCAACTGGGACTGCTTTTAATAACAGAGGGTTCCTGACTCATGCTTCAAAAGGGGAACAAGATAAAACATCAATAAAATAAAGCACAGAGAGAGTGCTGGAAAAGATCTTCCAACCCTGGATGCCATTTCATTGCAGATTATGTGCCAACTAATATTTTGAGAGAAAACACAATAAATGTATTTACTGACAACCAGTTTCAAAGCACAGCCATCGTATAGTGACACAGGGCTGCATCATCTCACATCATCAGTTTCTAATTTTTCCTCTCTCAGGTCATTCCTGCATTTTAAGTAAAGCCAAATACAAAAAAGAGGTATTTGTGTTTAGATATGCAATGCCAGTATTGATGGCTGTGTTTTTAGCCAAAATACTAAGGAGGCAGAGGGAGTGAAGACAGTGAGATACAAAGGTAGTAAGGCACTGGACCAACAAACTGCCTGTGTAAGCCAAGATCTGAAATGAGTTCCAGGTTCTTTGCAGGCAGAGGGATGTTACTGCAATCTTGAGTGCAAGAGTGGGAATTTCACCATTCACCCAAGTGGTGTTGTCAGCAACCACCCAGCAGGTACCACTCAGCGCCACGGGAGAAGTCAAATGTTCAGCACTTCAAAACCCAAAGCCAAGTTTAGGGATTTGGGTATCAAACTGTGGGTCCCATTTACTTAGTAACCTTTTTATTTGGTCAATAACCATTCCCAGTGCCGCAAAAGACAAGCAAAAGGAGTGATTTCAAAAGCCTGTTTGGCACAGGGTTGTCCAACACACCTACAGTGTGGTGATGAGTAAAGGGAAGGGACAGGCTTTGTGCCCTTTGCCAAGGCTCCCTGCTCCAGCTGGGGATGTCATCGTTTTAGAAAAAAAAGGCAAAACCTGGTAGGACACAAGAGCAAACCTTCCTACCTTGGAGAGCATCAGTGCCTGTGCTAACAGGACACAGAGCCTCTTCTGTGGATTTTCCATACACCTTCACACCCCAGAGCCTGTTTCTTTGCCCCATTCTCCACGGACCTCTGTGGCATCAGCAGAGCTTCCATGTGCATCTCTGCAAGCCCAAAGTCACAGCAATTGTTTTGTTTTTTCATTTGCATCTCCTGAGTAGTTCAGCTTACATCTAATCTTTCTTCCTTCCCCTGGAGTCAGAAAGAGTTCTGTCTGTATTAAGCTGGCAGGATCAGGCCCTTTTATGATATGCCAATATAGAATAATTAAAGCAAACTAAATGAATAATTCCAGCAGATGAAAATTAACTCAGCCACATAGGCAGATAAAAGCATCTCCTGTTATTTGAAGTGTCTGTGGAGCTGCACCTTTAAACACCATGGCAACCAATGCTATTACTGAGTTCTTTTTTAGATCTCATTTAAAATGTAGGAGAATTGATGCTTTACTCACTCTGAGTTTTCTTTATTTTTTTTTAATATGAAAAAATTTTGATTCGGGTATGGCCCTGCTTGTAACAAACAAATCCCTTTTCCTGTAACAGCTTTCCTCATCCTTCTGCACACAGCTTTTCCTTCCCTAGCTCCCTGATGGTTGACCATTTAACTAGCACCAAACATTCCTCTCCAAGAGCCACTTATCGATCTGTTTTCTACTCTTTAACATACCCTTTCCCAGTTCCAGGGGCTGCATCTCCACTCAGGGCTAAAAGCAGTGGCTTAGTACATTTCCTTCTTGGCATCTGATTCCCTCAACCGTCCACAAATGCTACATGTTTTTCATCAACAAAACAATCATTCATTAATCCTGTTTTCTAACGTGGGGCCAAGTATTCCCATGGCTATTAAATAGCTGAGCTATATACCCTTTCATATAATGCAGGTGCGAGGAAGTGACTTCCTTGGCATGATATCACACAGCTTATTTGTTGATTTGCTCTGCCTGGTTTGTATATGCGAGTTATGGTCAGCCATTTCCTTTAAAGCATCAGTGCAGGCATCAGTAAATATACAGAAATATAAATTCTTCTCCCAGGAGGTCTAACTTTAAGCACAGCAAGGCTGAAACCTGCATAGGAATTACTGTGTGGGATTTGCCAACCAGGTCAAGCATCTACTGACCAGTCCCAGACACCTCAGGAAAAACTAATTATTAACAACCTGCAAGGGGAATGGGCAAGAAACCCCTCCATAAGACTCTGCTACATGTGCCTATGCTATTGCTGTGCTGGAAGATGTAAAAGAGGAACAAGAACTGCCAAAATGGATCAAGCCTCTGGCTCGTGCAGGTCCTTGTGCAGGACACCAGACAACTTCAGCTCCATCAGAGACAGGCTGCAGCAGGACACAGGCGATCACATGAAGGATGGCATACAAGTTCCCCTCCAAAATGTGCGAATATCAGCCTACAGGAGGTTTTTGCTATTGAAATCACAGTTCCCATTCCTTTTTAATCTTGCTGTATCTTGGCTTCAGTGATGCTGCTCCAGAACTCCACTGTTTCCACTCTGCTTGCTGTCATTGTCTAAGTGTTCCCATCCTGCTGAAAAGGCCAGAAATCTGCCATAGCACTAAAATACACAGGAGACAGCTTATACCCAAGTAAAACATACAGGCCCCTTAGGTCCAGCTATTTGCTACAACAGAGGCGTCATACTTTTGAGTCAGACTGTTCATTAAATAAATGACTTATTCAATAAATTTAGCCCTTCTTCAGCTCGTTAACCATCCCTCAAAAAAACACACTGATTTTTACACGTTTGTTCATTACTCACAGCTGATTAATATAGTCAAGGATGCAGACTGCTCCCAAAGTGGCCATAAAGAGAACCCAAACTGTTGGTGGCTATTTGGAGCTCTCTGTTTACCTCTGTGTTTGTTGGTATTGATTGTCCCAGCTGAATTATACATTTATGATTTACCCTAAAATAATTTCTGGTTGTTCTTTATACATATTCTGTTACATCAGAACCCACACAAAGAGTTTGTCTTTCCTTGAAAAATTACCTACATTAAACTTCAGCCATACAGGTGTCCATAAACAGTAAAATGAAGGAGGAATAAGCCCTCAGATGCCTCTGGTGACTACAGAACAAACCTTATTGCCTTTGATTTTCTGGGCAACACGAGGTGTATAATTTTACTGTCCTGCCTCAAGGTTAGAAAGTATAAAGGGTTGACTGTTGCATAAATCAGTTAGGATGATAATTTGACACTGTAAAACACTACGTAAATAGCAGGTACAATTAATGGTGTTAAACATATTAAATCCGTAATTCTACCCACCAACAAATTTTACTCTGAGTCGAACTGCCATGGGACTGCTTTTTGCAAATGTGTCAGCACAAGAACCTCAGACAGTTAGACCCTTTAGAAGAATTTAAATCAACAAATAATTTCTGTGAGATACTTTTTTCATGAAATTTGGCCTCACCAGCAAGTAAGTTACAGGAAAGCTCATACAGATCTATTTTGTCCTCAAGAGAGTTAAAAAACTGCTGCATATCCCGTTATTTGCACATTTTTGCTCACTTAACATAAAAGTAATGACATTTTCTACTCAATTCTGCACACTCTGAGTTAAAGCAGCAATGGCCAGCTCTGAGCTTTCAGCTCAAAAGAGTAATGTCACTCTCTGCCACCTCAGATAGAGTGACAGGAATTTTCAGGGATGCAGTTTATGTCTAAACTGTTGCCTACTAGCAGAGAATATATTGCTTACACAAGCACTGTGTCCAAGACCAGGTATTGTGAGAATATTTTCCCTCCACTGCAAATGTTTTTCAGAAAACAACACACTAGTGTCTTGAATATTTGATCAGTCAGGATCTGAATATCAGGAAGAAAATTAAAATCAACAACACTTAAGAATTTCTCTTGCATCTTTTCCTCTTCCAGGAAATCTGATTCTAAGGCATGGTTGGAATAAGAGCCCATAAACCACATAAAGCAGCCCCATGAACGGTACAGCAAATTCTAAGATCAAGAAAGAGTGCTGAGTGAGAACCAGGGATTTGTTTTGAATGGTTGAGTTTTGGAGATTTATTGTCAGTTATCAACAGGATATTGGACTGGTATGGGCTATGCTAAACATAGGGGCAGGAAAAACAACTTTATCTTTGCTGTTGGAACAGGCATGGCCAGTCAGACTGGGATTATCTCAAAGCCATCTGCACTGGTGACATGGAGCTGAACTAACATTTTCAGTTGCCATAATTGTCATACACAGCACCAGGAACTTTTTTTCTGTAACAGCTTGTTTACCAGATGAGCTATTGCACCCATCTACCAGCAGCATTTTAAATTTGTTGCTAGCACTTTTTTTTTTAATGTCACTTGACTGAGTGACCTAAAATATTTTTGCAACCACAAAATGTACACACAGATGTATTATTAGAAAAGATTCTAAAGAACCGAGGGAAATGAAATATTGTACTATAAGCCAAAATGTAATCTTCACAGACCATCTTATTAAAATCTGAGAAGCAGCCTTTTTAGTACTATTCCTTCTACTGATGTATGGAGAGGTGCCTAGGACAGTATATTAACTCTCAGAGTCATCCACTTTGTTGTTTTTATGCCTGGAGCAGCACTCCTTCTCCCACAGCCAAACAATATATACTGCATTTACATCTGTTTTATTGTGTGCACTTACAAACAGTTGGCCAACTTCAGCCTTGAAATATATGTCATTACAATTAAAAATAATCAAACCTGCCTTTCCAGAAAAGATTTGTCCTTTTGCCCTTAAAACTGGGTATTTTGCATTAGAAAGTAACATACTTACATATAGCTGGCTCTGATGCCTAGATGGAGGAAACAGGAAAATAACAAAACACTTGCTGACCTTTGTATACAGGCGGTCAAAAACTAAGATGTCTGATAAATTAGTATCTGTTAATATTGAAGCAAATCATGATATCACCTGACTTTTTTCCTGAAGAGAAAAAGAATTTAAAAAACAATCTTCTGAAAATACTTAGATTTTGGGAAAACAGGAGCAAGGAGTTGCTTGGGGATTTTTGTCTGAGATCTTGCATTTGCACTTTTCAGTAAAGTTGTACTAAATGAATCCCCATTACAAAAGTAGCACAAATGGATAAACAAAACCCACAAAACACAGTAAGACATCCCTCAATAAGCTGATTCAATGTAACTTACTATAAAACCCACACACTATCTTGCATAGGTGAAAAAATCAGTTTAAGTGAAGTCAGCTTCATTACAACTTGCTGACAGCTCTGTTATGATGTGCATATGTTTCTGTAGCACAGAAACTCAAACACTGGGGATGTGTCCACCCTTTTGCATGTACCACATTAACATGCATGTCAATCATTCACAATTACTTTTGCCATCATGAACAAATCAGACGAAGTTTCATTACAAAGATGTTCCTACAATAAATAACTGGCACCCGCAGAACACAAAATATTTCGTCCTTTGTGTGTAGACCTAAGCTATGCAGCTGCCCTTAATGAACTCCACAACTGCACTTAAAACTAAGTAGAAAAGTTCCCGTAACCAATTAAGACTCATATGCCCACAGTAACAAAACATATATCAAGTGAGGTAAGACAGTGCTGAGATTTTACAGGGGCACAGTGGAATACATAAAAGGTTCTCTGTTCCTCTCAAGTCCTTGCTAATATCTACCTCCACAGTAAATGCTTACCCTCTTCAAATGCTTTGCAAAATATATGTGGTTTAAGGAATTTCCAGGATATAAATGGCAAGAGGAAGTCTTGGACACTATTAAAGTATTATTTGGCCGTGCTGGTTCCATTATTCCTCTGGAAGGCAGCACATCCATCAATAAAGCACCTTGTTATTGCCAAGATGCCTTACCCAGGAGGTTCTTTCTAACACTGGTGATACAACGCCATGGGAATGGGACCCGATGGCATCAGCAACAACAGAAAAAAAAATTACTAATTACTGTCTGGGCTCCAAAACAAACAGATTTGGCTGTTACGAATATTCCATTAGAGAGCTGCCACCCTTTGCTCAAAGCATGTAAGAAGGTAGAGGGAGGGTTATGGAAATAAGTGGGGAAACAAGTCACCAGCATCTCCCAGGCTGAGCAGAGAAGGAAAGGAGCGGGTCATGTGGGAAGGGAAAGTCTTTAGAGACAAAGCAGCTACTGTGCAGAGCAGGATGAAGGGCTGAGATATTCTATTCACCTCCAGAAAGGGATCACCACCCCACTTCCAAGAGGAGGTCTGATTCTGCCCAGCTCTGCAGCTGTTTGCACCAAGGTGGTCCCACACCTTGGCACCAGCAGCACGGCATGTAATTCACCTGCCTATTCCCTGTGCATCTTCTGTTCTTTTGTTTCTCCTTTTAAATCACTCTCTCAGCTTTCTGCTGCACCATCCTCACAAACAGCCCTGAGGAAAGGGTCTCTTTGCAATGGGATTTTCTGCCCTGACAGCTCACTATAAAGTTCCTCATCAGCCCGGCTCCATCGCGCCTGTGCCACTTCACATCACAGCTTAAACAATAGGAATAAATCAAGTAAATGAAAATATGCATCCTGAAGGCCTAATGCAAGCGATTTCATCCATTTTAAGAGTCACCAGCTGTGATTTACCTTAGAACCTTGCTTCTGCCTTGAGGGTGACTCCGAAGTACCCTGTGACTAATGCCCCTATTTTTAGTTTTGTAGCAGAAGCCAAGGAGAAATTAAAGAAATAAAACGGAAAAAATAATGAGAGCTCATTTCAGCTTATAATGGTATTTTCTCAGGTGACTAAACACTCATTTGACTTTTGGTAGTGTTGAATTTGTTCTCCATTAGGGCAAATATGATTTGGAGGCTAGCTTGACCTCTGAAGTGTAGAACTTTCCTTTATCTTTATTGCCCGGCTTCAGTTATTTATCAGGTCAGCATGCGTGCCCAGATTCCAGGAAAACTGAGCAAAGAAATGAAATTAGCACTGAAGACAAACACAGTCAGAGAAGCTGGTTGTTGACTCAGATGAGCAATTTCTTTCAGACTGTCCCTAGCCTCAATACAAGATGAGATGCCTGTCAGAGCCCAGTATCTGTCATCTAAAGATTCATTTCACCATATGACGGGAATAAGAAAAGGCTTTCTAAAAAAAAAAAAAATAGATTCTACTCTGGAAGAATTTAAAATAAGTTTTCACATACACCTGCTCCCTGACCCCACAGCATATAACTTCCATTGAAGTCTTTTAAAAAATCCTAACAAACCCTAGGATACATATTTTTAGGAACTAAGATTGCTGTGAGAAACACATTTATTAATAAATTTAATATAGAAAAAACAAATGTTTTTCTTGAAAGGCAAAGTCAACTCATTCTCTAAAGGCGGACAGCTTATCCTGTCTGTTCATTTGTGAGTGAGAGAAAAAGAGGGACTAGTTTCAGACTGTCTGTGAGAAAATGACAGATTTCTCTGATTCAGATCACAATATTTCTTTATCTCCCTGGCAGGTCCAAGGCCTCATGTTGGGTATTGGCTGCATTAAGGTTTAAACATGACACAGCTTCTCTCTCAGCATTTCTTACATTACCATTGTCACAGCCCCGCTGCAGTGTACCAGTGAGCCTGAATGCATCCATGGGGGATAAGGGATTCTGCTAACTAGAGCATTGCTAACTTATTTAGCAAAAAGTCATCCAGGACAAAGACCTTGCTCGAGTCTGTTTTGCTGAGAGTTCGTGTTATGAAGGGAGAAACTAAAGCGGGTTGGAAAGCTATTAGTAATCCTGGCTCTGTCCCTTGAGAAACACTAAGCCAGATTCAACAGGGCTAAGAAGCTCTATAATACAAGTAAAAATGGTTTCCAGCTGCAAGGTAAAAAAAAAAAAAAATAGCATAGCCCAACACCAGCTCTGTCAGTGGAAGTGCTCCATTTAGCAAATTCAAATCTTAGAAATGCAAAGTGCAAACTATAATCCTCCCTGTTGAATAAATGGCACAATTGGCTATGTTTAGCCAGCCTATATGAAGAGTGACATTTTTCCCAGGAATATCTCTTAGAAAATTAAGGATTTTGGGTGGTTATTTTTTCACAGATGACAACGGGAATTTTTGCACTAGTGAAAGGTGCCAAAAGCAGCTGCAGACAGTCAAATTCAATTTATTCCTCAGCATGAACAGCGAAGCAGCAATGCAAGCCTCTGCAAACATGCCTCAAAAATGTCCTTGAAAGGGCCGTTTTCAGAGGTGAGCAGGGAGTTGCAAGTCCCAACTCCATGAAGATCTACCTCTCACAGGGGTTTGCCCATAAGAGTGTCAAATACAGCCTTCACAGGGCACAGATGTACCCACATGAGAACAGGGTGACATTACAGCAGATTTCATCTAAAGGGGAATCAGGAAAATGTGCAAGTCAGGCTTTGCCAGTGCACCAAGGATCTGAGCTGCCATCTGGGCAGCAGGCTGACAACTTGTTCCTTGCTCCCTGCAACCGTCCCTCGGCTCAGGGTGGGAATAACAGAGGAGGTTTTGAGCGTGAAAGGAAGAGAAACAATCATTAATTGAAAATAAACAGCATAAGGAATGATTTCTGGGTAGCTGTTCTTCCCTCAGTACACATTATTTACCTGCTGGCCCTGCTGTTAGAGCTCAGTGCCTCATTTAGATACAGTGTTTTCCTCATTTTTTTTTAAGACACTATCCTATCAAACTGCTAACTCCATTCTTCTCCATTCTGTGTGAATCTCAGATCCATCTTTTGTTCCAGCACCACATAGCAAAGGAACAATGATAATTTTGACACTGTGTTGTGTCCCTATGCAACAAATATACCCAACTGTGCTGCTGATTAATAGGTAACACAGAGGCAGAGGAGCAGAGGTGTTTTGTAGTTAATGATGAAAGGATAAGGAGGATCACCTTGACTGCTGCACCAAGGGCCAATACATGGCAGAGCTTTGCTTGAGTTTCCCAGTTAGATAGAAGAGAAATCAATTTTCTCTAAAACATCCCCTTTGGGATGACAGGAATGACCGTAATGGCTGTTTCAGCCTCTTGTCCCCATGAAGCACAGTGGTCCACAGAGCAGTGGGTAAGATCCCCTGTTCCAAGGGCAGGCTCCAAAAGATCAGGACCATAGCAAAACCTGCAACTGGGGTATTCCCTTTTTTAATCCTTTTCACAGACCTGAGGATTCCTTGCATCAGGAATTCCTTTGCATGAAAACACTAATTTCTTGTCTTAAAAAAAACCCAAAAAAAACCTGTGGAGGCAGCTATCTTGCTTTGGAAAGGATTTCAGCTTTTGATAGCTGCTCCTTCCACTTATTTAACAATGTAAATTATAGTCACAGTGCCACGTCTTCATTCCACCAGTCAAAGGATTTTGCCTCCCACAATGAATTAGAAAATGCACATTAGGAAAAAGCTGGCAGACAGATTATTGTGATTATCTTAGCAGCAGGTATTTAAAGCTCACTGTCACTAAAGCCTCTTGCCAATGCCCAAATTCTTTGCCACAGTCGTAAGGTCTGTGCTGCTGGGACGTTGCCTTGACAGGCATCATCTCCACTGGTGATGCTTCTTGTTTGGACTTTCTGAGCTCAGCTCAGCAGGCGCTGAAGCAGTGCCACGGTGACATAGGCTATTCATGGCAAGGAGACGTGACCTGCCATCTGCTCATCCTGTATTTTATGGTCTTTAAATTGCGCTGTAATAATTTCCTGGCTGTCACCCTGGAAGGAGACACAGGCAGCGTGAGTTCAGTCAGCCAGCAAGGCAAGGTGAGCAGAGCTTTCAGGCATTAAAGAGGAGAATTATTCAAGCATCAGGTGCTGGAAAGATCCTTTCATCATATACATGACTAAGACAAGAGGAAAGGAATTATCTTCTTGCCTCCAGCAGCACAATATTTGTTCACCATGTACCATGTTATAGTATGAGGTGTTTCTGAAGGGGACACTCAGCAGACAGGGCTCATCTTCATCCCACCTTGGAGAAGAGCACTGACAGTGAAATGACATGAAAAGGGTTGAAAAAACCAACTTCCCATCACTCAAATATCTGAAGTTTAAAAGTATGTTCACACCAAAATTGCAAAGCATACAGCGAAGTGCAGGCTAGTTCAGGGCCAGCTTTGATCACAGGAGTATCGTCTTGCATTGACCAAGTCTGAGATTTTGAACAATAAAAATATACCCCAGGCACAGCTCCAAGGAATGTGTGATACTCTTGGGTGCAGAAGTCGAGCTGGACCATGACTTTGGCTACTGAATACAAATGCCATGTCAAAAAGGCAGTGGGAAGGGGTGGACACAAAGGCCTGATGGACATCAGATAAAGACAGAAATACTTGACATATTCCACTTAAGCTACAGCAGCCGTTCAAGGGACAAATTATTTAACCAGAAATATGGTTATAAAAATTTAGCTTACTTAAAATAGCAGATTTTCTCTTTTGGCATCTATTTCAAATAAAATAAAATGTTCTTCAGACCTCAGCACTGGTTCTTTTATAATTATTTAAAATACCAGTCCAACATACCATGCCCATACTTTTAATAACGTCATGTGCTAAGAAAAAATGCCGTGTCATTAGACCCTATGACCAAAGACCACTGCAGTGAAAGTAACATTTCCCAACAACTTCAATAAATTTTGCATTATATATGCCTTATATTTCCACTGCATTTGAAAAGGTGTGACAGTTCGGGCTCTTTGTTCCTTTCTTTTGCTTTGTTTCAATATATACTCTGGGTTCATGTTGGAGATCAGATTTTTGTTTCACTCTGATGCATAAGAATCAAGGGAAAAATCACTCCAGTGACACCTCAGGGTAAATCTAGCAGAAATGAATCGGGCCCAAAGCCTTCAATATTAATGATGAAGTCAAAGGATCTGTGCAAAGGCATCTGAAGCTGAAATGGACTCAGAGTTCAAAGGAAATCCACTGTCAGCATCAGCTTCTTCTTTAGAGATAAGAACGTTTTTACACAGCCTTTGTCCATCGGCAACATCTCTTGTGCTTGGGCAGAAATTCAGGTAATATCTAGCAGCTAATATCAAATGAGTAATAACAAACAGTCTCAACTGACTCTGAAGTACAAACAGCATAAGCACATCATGTGTGAGAAGAAGGACTCAGCCACAAGAGCACAGAGATCTCCCTGCTAACACGTCCAGTCCCTGTGCAAGGACACACGCGCGAGATACTCATTTGAAAGGTTTTCTTCAGGAGCTCCTTGAGCATCCCCACATCTGCGTCTCCAGGAACTGATGGAGGGAGCCAGGTTACACCAAAGCCAGGTCTTAAGAGGGAGGAAAGGAAGGTGTAAGCTGTGAGGCTGCTGGTGTGCAATTACAGAGCTGGGACTGGACCACTACAGGTGCCATCTCCCACAGCAGGTCCCCCAGCCAAGCTGTAACAATGGCAAATGCTGGCACGTGAATCACTCCTGCTGAGCAAGACTTTAATTTCAGTCAAATTAAGAGGAATGCAGAGTGAGAGCTCACAGGTTATTGCAGCTGGGATAACTCTTTACCTCTCCCTGCCAGAAATGTCAACACAAGCAGGGTGAGCTATGAACTCAGGAGAGTCGCTGGTATTTGCCAGCTGGCTACATCAAACTTCATACGAGACGTGATAACAGACATGGCACACTGCCTCCCATCAGCCAGCTGCTGTCAGTCTCATCACAAGTAAAAATTAATACTATTTTTAAAAACGTATATATTTACTTATTTGTCTCTTCCTTTTCAGGAATCTTTCCAAAGGCAATTCTCCCTGTTCCCACCCTCCAGATAAAGAAAGAGCAAAAGCGATTAAGAGTCCAATATGAGAGGGATTCAGACACTACAAAATAGGAATCACCTGTCTTGCGCCTGATACACATTAAAAATGTGAGGTGAAGAGGCGGTACCCAGTGACAGACGCAGGTTAGTCTCCTGTAAGATGCAGAAGTGTTTCAGAGAGGGTGGTCTGCAGCACAGAAACTGAGGCAGCCCCTCTCTTCAGTCTCCCCAGGACTAACCACCTCTGGCTGACTCAAGGTCATCAGGCCATACCCTAAGTGACATGTTGTTTTGTCCCATGTCACCATCATGTGAAGTCCTATATCCTTGTCAAGACAGTTGAGTATGCCCCCATGTTAATGACCGAGCATCTTGTGATAGAACCTATTGTTTCAAATAATCCATCATTCCTGTATCCATTCATTTAGACACTAGCAGCAAGGATGTAGCATGATAGCTTTGTGCTTGTATTTACAGAACATGCTATGGTGCATTTTTGTCTCCACAATAAATCACACAAACTGCTGCTGTGTCTCATGTACTCCAATATATTAAATGCAATAGTCTCTTTTATATTCTCCAGCACAGAGGAGTATCTCACACGGGCCATGGAGATTGCTCCTAATGTCATTGAAAGTCAGCAGTCAAAAATCCCTGAAGTACTGAATGTCACTGGCAATATTATGGTACATGGACAAATGAACATGATGTCAAGCTCTGTGTTTGCTCTAGAAGCTGGAAGAAAAGCATTGCTTGGAAAACAGAAGCCTGTGCAGGATGGCGATTCCTGGAGCTGCTCCCATGATAACTATTAAACGGGAAATCCTCATTTTACAGCAATGCTAGGTAGCCTCATTTCCTAAGGGATGATTTCTAGAAAACTATCTCATCAGCAGTGCAGAACTGGCTACTCTGTAAAGCCATATTGCCGTTTTGAAGTACTGGAGAGCTACTGCCACCCAGAACGTGCCAGGCTCACAGAAAAGCCCAGTGCTGCTCTCCACAGCACACGGCCTTCCATGCCAGTTCCTCCAGCAGCCGACGTGGTGTTCCTGCCCCTCGGAAACCTTCACAGAAATCAAAACTGAAGTGTCACCCCTACCCTCGCAAAGCACACCTGGGCACTTCCATCACATGCATGGAGGCACTTCCTCACCGCACGTGAAAGATTCTGTGCAGCCAACACCAGCTGCCTTGTCTGACTCAGGGCCTGAGCAGAGGCAGCAAAACACCTTCAGCTCTGCTGGGACTGGACTCTTCCAGCAGGGTCCCCTGTCAAAACACGAGTGACATGTTCTCCCAGCCTGACCACCGGACCCTGGCAGGAGAGATTTAAGGGAAGCAAAGATCCACCTGTCATTTACAGCAAATCTGCGCAGGAGAGAAGCCAAGTCCAACCACCAAACAGTTTTTCAGATATGTACCTGCACAGCTCTGGCAGGGTCTGACAGTGCCATCTACTGACTCTGCCTCTTGCTCCACCACCCAGTTTCCTAATTTTAATGCTTCACATGAGAGAGGGCAGAGATAGAAGCTACCACTGAGCCAAAGACAGCTGAGACACAAGAAATCTTTGGGGGTTTATTAATTATTGCTCCTGTTTCACTCCAGATTTAGCAAGCATTACACACATACACACGAATCAGTCAACAAAGATCAGCCATGGGAACAGGCTGATAGACACAAGTATGCCCCTATGCTTTTGAAAACCCCAGTAATATGTGATACTCTTAGCTTATTTTAATTAACAGAGGCAGAATGAACTAATTGTTGATGCCAGTGCAGTTGGTCTGGGAGCTACACTAATCTAGAAGGACAGCCAACGTTTTGACAAAGTGGCATATGCTCCCAAGTTGGTTTTAATGGGCGGCAGAGATATTGAGACCAGAGACTAGCAAAGCAGCAATAGTCTGAACACCAGCACTTCCATCTTCATTAGCAGTGCTCACTTTTGTGTGAATGGACAAGCATGAGCCAGCACAGGCAGAATTTAGCAGGGCCACATGCAACTCTTTGTAAGAAGAAAAAGAATGCTGTGAAAACAAGATTTAGAGTACGGCAGAGAAAATGCCCCTGCCAGTTTTTATACCAAGTCAGGCAACAAAACAACCACAGGCAGAAAGCAACACAATGCAACAAAGCAAAAACTAGAGTCTCTTTTTTTACATCCTGTGGTGTTCCCAAATACCAAGAGCAAAGGAATGCAGATGGAGCTATCTGACAGCTGCCTGCAAGGAGCACAGAGGAGCTGTGGCTGCAGCAGTGACAGGAAGGGCTGCCAGCATCACACCACTGAGTCTTTTTCAGCTGCTGGCACAGTTGGTGACATTTTCTGTTATGCTCCCATTCTTTTTTTTCAGGTCCTCCAATATGCAGTAGCTGGACAGGCTGGGTGATGACTTGGCAATCAAGTGCTCGGCCACACAACCTCTACCAGCAGTACCAGACATGAGCTACGTGGCCAGTCTGTCCTGGCTTCCCGTCCAGCTCCTCATCCTTAGGCTGCCTCAAGCCTCAGATCCCAGCCACACAGCACTTCTCATTTTCTTTTATCCTCCTCTTCCACCAAAGAATACCTCACAATTTTTTTTCCTTCCACGCATAACACCCAGGAGTTTTAAGATTATCTATTTACAGGAACTAATTTCACCCTTCTAAAATCCCAGTACAGCCACCTGCCCTCTGCAAATAGTCACCTGAAAGCAAGGTTTAAACACAGAATCACAGAATATTCTGGGTTGGAAGGGACCCACAAGGACCATCAAGTCCAACTCTTAAATGGCACCACTGCCTCCCTGGCAGAAATCGAACCCCCAGTCTCCTGCGTGAGAGGTGGGGACACTCACCCCCCACTCCCCTATTCTTTGGGCTCAGTCCCACAAGATAATGAAAACTCATGTCACAACCCAGCATCCCAGTATTAAAGGACAGACTAAAAGCAAGTTTGGAGTCATATCCTACGCTACCTGCCTTTCACACTGACTGGGGGACCTCATTCCATATATTAGCAACTCAAGAAACTAAGAAATTATGAATTTCCCTTGCACACTGTGAACTGTTCATTCTGGTCAGGTCAGGAATTATTTAGGGAAGAAACTCACAAACAATTTGTTGCAATAAATTTTTTGAGAATTTAGCAATCTGCTCACAGGCCATTTTCAGACAGAACAAAGGAGGAATTCATCCAACAACTTAATTAATTGCAAATTAATTTCTCATGTGTAACAGAAGGACTTTCCACTAAGCTGTACCTCCTATGCAAAGGTTTCAGAACACTTTGCTCACAGCAACAGAGCACCACGACTACACTGTCAGAAAGGAGAAATTTGCTCTATTAGATAAACTGGAAACAATGAACCAAAGCTAGGGAATTGTGGCTTTTGGATGCTGAAGGGTCAAAAATTTTGTATGGGAAATGTTTCAGACAGTTCCCAGCAAAATCACGTTTGGGAGACTTGCAGAAACCAGCACTTCCTTGTAACCTCCCTTTCTGAAAAACACCGAGTTTTTAACCTCTAATCCCAGAGAAACTGTAAAACAACTGGAGACCATCCAGCTGGTAAAACTGACACTGGGTGCACAACCCCGAGCACAGCCACAGCTCTCTGTCCCTCTCAGGGCAGCCACAGTGAGCAGCACAGAGGGCTCTGGAGAGCAGGAGAGTCCTGGCTGTGCTTAGGCAGCATCCAGCCCAGCTTTCCATGCTCACCACCCAGCAGGAGATGCCGAAAGCACGGTCAGGTGTGCAGGACAACTACAGCCCCACCTGCCCAGCAAGTGCTGTCATGGTCAGGACAGCCCTGCACAGGCAGCTTGTGGCCCGAGACATTTCAGCTGAGCAATTAACCCCGCAAAGGGCCTTTGCTTTTTTCAGTACAGTCGAGGTTAAACATCAGCGAGTGTGTCATTTCTCTTGGGCGAGCCAGGGCTGATGGCTGCACTTCACTGTGATCCACACAGCACTGTGCCACAGTGCAGGTTATGGCAGCTGTCAGTTACAACCACCAAAAATAGCCCTTTACAACTCCAGCTAAGTCTCAGACAAAATGAGGCCTTAAAACCAGAGCTACAGCTAAAACCCCTTTCCAAGAGAGGCCTGTATGAGGTGGGCACAGTAACAGCTGTGCTCACTGTTACTGAAAGGGGATGTCTCAGCTCTGTGATGAGCACTCCTCAGAGAGAGATGTTGGTCACTGGGAGTGATGCAAACCTGACTCAAGGAAGATGGAAGTTAGATGTGCTTACTTTACTTCCTTGGGCAAAGAGGTTTGTGTCTCTGTGTCACTGAGGTCTACTCGCTTTCTAATGTGAGAGTGCCAATGTGGTGCTGAGTAGCTGGAGAGGTGACAACAGAACATACAAGGGACACAGCCAGAGGAGGTTTTCACCCCTTTGAAGTAACACTACCAGACAGTTCCATTTCATTCAGGCAACTTTGAGCCAAAACTTATACTAGAATCCCCTGCCTAGACCAATCAAAATTTTTTCATCCCTTTAATATCAGTCATAAAATGGAGCTTGCATGGTAATATACTTGTCTAAAATGCATCCTTATATTTAACTTAACTTTCAGAAATACTCAACTGAAATATCCTGCCAAAGGATCATTATGCTTTTAGCAAAGTTAGAACTTCAGAAGAGGCTGCTGTTCAGTTGTTTTAATTATCTACTCCAGTTCCAAGTTTCTATTGTACAAATAACACGTATTTCAATCGTGTCACATAAATTAACTCCACATACAAAAGTGAAATCAAATACTTCATTAAGGTTTGTGTGGTAGAAACATCCTCATCTAAATGAGCTCAAAGGAAAGCACTCTCAAGACTTGAAAATCGTTTTCTTTCTTTATGTCAGCGTAGAAAGAACAGATTTGAATTGAGGGAGGTTGGAAATGTGCTGCTCCAGCAGTTTGGGATGTCCCCACTGCTTTGCAGAAGCACTGAGGCTCAGTTACCCTCAGCTCATCTGCACCCAGACACCTGCCCTGCTCTGCGCCCAGGCCTCCTCCTCCTCGGCTGAGACCAGCTCTCCATGTCCTGTTGAGCTGTTATATCACTGATATAACACTTACATCAGGCTCTCCTCCCACCGCTTTGTGCCCAAAGCTCTGCTGGAGAACACCACTGAGAAAGACTGATTTCTTTGACCTCCTCGGTGGGGCCAGGAGTGACCCTGGCACAGCTCACGAAGGTCTCTGGACTGTCTCCCATGGGACATGATGCTCATTTCCCTGCAGATGCTCAGCTGCCTTCATTTGCACCCTGCTCTTCTCTCTGCCCTGCATGCGTCTCACAACAAATTATCTGTAGAGACCAAAAAGGAGTTCACTTATCACTTTGTGATTAATCCCACAATAATTTAGTCCTTGTCCAAAAAATCCTACACAATCTCAAACTCTGGACTGAAGATATATTGCAGCCACTATATCATCATCACCTCAATATTCCCAGCTCGGAGAGAAACTCAGTATCCTTCCAAAGAGCTACCACAGGATTTTCTTGGAAACAAAGCATAAGTGACAACAATAGTAGCCCAAGAACTTCCACAGATATAAAAAGAAAAAAATCCCTCAGAATTCAGCCCACTTCTGCTTTAGACAGGTGATTTTAGTGACTACTTAAAAGCAGAGCAAACTCCAGTTGTCACACAATCAGCACAGCCAATTGAATTAGAGAAGCATATTTATGCACCTAACAAGTTCGAATCTGCAGAAAAACCTGCTGGGAGCGATTTCAAAAGACTAATGAGACTTTTCCCATCACCAGACGGGAATATTCTCCTTTAAAGGTTTATGAGCATGTCATTTAGTTTCACTACAGCTTTTGCAAAATCATTAATGAACTTGAGAAAACAATTAGGGAGACAAAAGGGCAAGAAATGTATGTGTTAGCCTGAAACCTGTGATAATACGGAGTAGGGGAAGCAGAGAAGAATGCACAGCTTTGAAGGCATGAGACACAAGATCCTGGTGTTTTATGCCTGTTAAAATTATCATTCCTAGTTTTGCTCCTGATAATCCTAGAGTGGAAAAATATCATTTTGGAACTTGATCTTGGAGACTCTGTTGCTTATTAAAACACGAGGGACTGTGCAGAACAGTCTCGTTAGGGTGAACAGAAAGACATGAATGTCAGGCCATATAAAACACACCTCATTAATATCTGCATAAACTGAATGGCAGAGGCATGAATGCTACAAAGACTAGATCTGTCTTTGATCTTTGAATAAATCCCAACCAACTACAGATTGCAGAAGAAAAGCAAATGTTCAAAGGGAGAAAGGACCCAGAATCACAGACTTGGTGCCATGACAGTCTTTTCTTACTCTGGGCACGCAGAGGTTATTCTGGCAAATAAACCCACCAAACACTCTGACCAATGAATACACTGACTTCTTTCCCTTGAAAAGGCGTTTTCTCTTCTGTGCCAGGCTTACAGGAACAGGAATAGACATGGAGAAGCTCTGTACTGCTTTAGAACAGCACGTTCCCTCTACAAGAAACTCCAGCTCCCCAGCAGCACAAATATCCTTTGGCTTCAGAGCTCGTGGTCTGCATCAGAGCACAGAGAGGCTTCCACACATGGACCAAAGCTGGGGCTGCACAGCACACGGTGCTGTCACAAGTCCAGGGTGGGACTCAGCAGCAGATGGCAAGTCAACCTTCCTCCAGCTGCCAAACTGCTTCCCCAGCAACTTCCAGCTCAGCAGAGACAGTACCTGCCCTTCAGCTCAGTGCCTGTGCTCCATCTGAAAGTATAAACCTCTTTATTTATATCTATCCCCACTAAAAAGGGGTAATCAATTAATTTTGGAGACACTGCTCCAGGAACAAAAAAGAAAATAATGACCAGCTTCCTAAAATGACCAGCATCATCTCCTATAATTTTCTACCTCAGTATAAAGATACCGTTGTATTCTCAGCCCTGTGCAACTGAGTCTGCACCTTGGCATTAACTATGCAATCATGCAAGTGGTTTCTCTTCTTCACCAATTTCTCTCATACCATTGCTAATTCAGAAAATCGAGACTGTAAGCTTCACTTCTTCCCTTTTCCCTTGGAAACACCGCAAGTTTGTGTGGCCACGTGGCAAAAATATACTTAAATACAGGTCAAAAACCAATGTCAGTTCTGGGTGATTTGTAGTAAATGTTTGAACATAAACTGCAACAGAAACTTGCTGTCTCTGGGAAAATCTGAAAAACAAGTCCCTTCTCCTCTGCACATTAATGATCTGGAACTGGCAATGGGATCACAGTAGTCTGTCCCATCACAGCGTCATGGCTTAGGTAATGTCTGAAAGCTTTTGGAACACAGGAAGGGGAGCATTTCCAGTGCATTTTCATTTCTTAGGTGACTATGTCACTTGCAGAAATAGAGCCTGGCTGCCTCAGTCATGCCATATAAGTGGTTTAACCTACGTGCTGGACTCTCTGTTCCAGTAGCTATGGATAGTTCCAGTTCAGGTCTAGAGTCCCAAAGCTTGAGATAAGTACAGTGAACTCCTGGCTCTGAGTCAAGTCATCCTGGAGCAAAAGAATGAATACAAATGGCTCAGACTCAACATACAGTGATAGAAAAAAAGTAGGACATTTTACCATCCCCTACACCCACTCAAACTGGACTGCACTAAGCAGGATTGGTCCACAGCCCAGAAAAAGTATTGGAAAACTTGGCACTGACTTCAGTGAACATAAATAATTTTGGTGGTGAGTGAGAAACCCTAGCTAGTATCTTCAGCCTCTAGGATCTACTTCCAGGGAGAGATGCACTGTCTTTTGCTGCAACAATCAGCATCTTGCACAGACCACCCTTGTGCACAGCAGCTGTCACTGCTGTCACTCTGTAAATCTGCTCGCTCCTGTATTTGCTCTGCTATATCAGAGTTTGGCCCAGCCCCTGTCTCTGGCAGGGAAAATTGCATTGAAAGGTTCTACACACCAGTCATTCCTTCTTTCCCCAACAGGCTTCAGACTTCTAATTGCCTTGTTTGGATTCTCCTCTCATCCCTCAAACCTTCTGATGGGAATAAAATACACAGTAGATGACAACTTTCAAGTCATTTTCATGTCATGCCTGAGAGCTGCTGCAGAAAGGTTATTGATACTGTTATTAATTCTTTCATTTCAATTTTCCCTATGCATTTCTGCCCTCAGCAAACCCTCAATATAAAATTATTTCCTGAACCGTTTCCAGCTTGTTCCTGATGTTGCTCTCAGAATGATCTGAAGACAGATAATACAGCTGTCATTTCTCAAGGCTCCGCTGCCATGCTTTGATAAAACCCAAATCGTGGTTTTGATGGTGCCAGACTTTACAAGCCTATTAAGCTGTCTCTGCCAACTGATGGTTTTCCCTTTACAAGCTCTGGGCTGACATAAGGTTTCCATGCTCTCCACAGCATTTAACATCCCATCTCCACCCAATCATCTGCCTTTTTTTTTTTTTCTTAATCTGACTACTATTATAGCAGCAGACTCAAAAGAGAAAATCAGCATTGCCTTCAGAAGCAATCAGTTTTTTGTCCTCAAGCAGGATGTCATGGGCAAATATTTGTATTTAAACAGGAAAACAAACTCTGTTAAAGAAAATATACCCTGCCCTCTGGTTTGGATTTCTGTGCATTTTTTTCTGCCTAAAGATCTCATATTGAGTCCTTCCTAAACCTGAGAAATTAGAAACTAAGCACATGCCCAAGCACTGCACTGAAATCCAAGCAACTTTAGTGAGACTCAGACACTGCAGACAGTAGAGATGAAGAGCACGTGGGAAGAACAAGACCTACATTTAATTCCAGCACTGCTTCATTACTTCAGACATTCACTATGCTGGGCTGCAAACCAGTCCTCTAGGTGCTGCTCATGTGGATTACACTACACAGGGGGCAGACCTATTATTTTAACCCTTAATTTAACATCAACTCCTGGCAATGTTACCCATTTTCTTAGAGCTTTCAAGAGGTTAACCAATTCTTGTGGTAAGTCACCAAGTAAAAGAGAGTTCACAGTGAAGAAAAATATTCTTCAAAAATCGAAGTGGCTCTCCTGGACCACAGCACAGCCTGCCCACGGCAGATGGTTGCTTTGAACTACATTCAGTAGCTCTCTCTGCAACTGCCTATAAAACCTCAGACACCTGAAACAAGCTGCCTCAGCAGTACCATCACATCTTTATGGGGGGTATCAGACCCAGCTTCCCCTCCACATTCCCATCCCTCTGTTTCCTTTGACAGGCAGCAAACCCCCCCCAAAAAAGGAGTGGCAACAGTTCCTGTTTCCCCACTTTGCTGAAACCCAGCCAAGCCTGAGTACATTTTCTAACTGGAATTTCTAATGTTGACAAATACTAATTAAAGCAAAGCAAATTGTTGTGAAATAGAGGTCATAGGGAGAACTTTCCCATTTCTGTGAGTGCCAGTTGCACACAGAAAACAGACCTGGTAGAAAATAGTGACCTATCAGGCTGTGCCAATACCCACAAGACACACAGAGCCCCAGCTCCCAATCAGACCTGCCATGCTCTCTGCAGAGGTGAGCACTGGCTGTGTAGGATCACTGCTGCAGAATTAAATGCAAGGTTGTAGATCTGGGATCCAAAAGGCAATGTTGTGTTTACAAGACAGAAAACAAGGATTTGGAGAAGAAACTAATGGTCTCTGCAGTGCTGATGCCACTCTTGCATGACTGAAGAGCCAGGCAGCATGAAAGTGACCCTAACTTTGTACACAGACATATGTCCCGAGAACTGTGTCCAGATCAGAGAGTAAGCTTTCCAAGAACAAGAAGACATGGAAATGAGTTTAAATAAGAGCTGAAAGGAAACCAGGGCCTGGAAAACAATTCCTGCAAAGACAGACATAAGGAATTTAATGTCTGAACAAAAAAAAAAAAAGGGACAACTCAACTGATACTCACAGGTACTTGTGCAGGGAAGAGCCAGCCAAGATTGAGCCTCATGAAATAGGACCCGATGGGCAGAAATTGAAGTCAAAGAAATCCAGCTTAGAAATAAAAGCTTGTTTCCCAGCACTGAGAGTAATTAAACAGTTGGAATAGCTTCCCTGGGTAAGTGGCAGACTTCCCCACTGGGAAGTATATCACTGCTGGGTGATATACTTCAGTCTGCTTCATCTACCCTTACACAACCAAGCGTGCCAAATAGACATATTCCAGTGATCCCATTCCACACAGCCTGCCTCAGGGATGAGGGCCTTTGGCTTACATGTGTCCTGCTGGGAGCCTGAAGCCAAGGAGCATATTCCCTCCAGTACTCTGCACTGGCACAAGGGGAGGGCAGACAGATACAATCAACTGTACCATCTACTGCTAGATCACTTAGGTCATCTCCAAAATGTACACTGTGTCTACATCATGGAACTGGTTCATTTTCCTAAACACTTGAGGCAGTATCTATCACTGGGATCATGCTTCCAAATGAACTGTGGGCACCAGAGCAGAAGTCTGTGCTCTGAACAGCACAACCATAGTTGTCATCAATGCAAGGGTCAAAGCATCACAGCTCCCTTCAAATTCTTCCCTCCTATGCCTTCCAGACACCTGGAATAGGCCAGTAAAAAGGGTGATAATATTGCCTGTTCAATTGTTTTTCCATTCATTATACATACTTCCAACCAAGAGATTTCACACCAACTAGAGAAGGAATTGAGCCACTTGCTCCTAAATCACTGACTTCCTGGTAACCACTTGAAGATGGCAAGAACATCAAGTTAAGAGGCAGCAATTTTCCAGCATGAAGAGATGAAGTCATATCTGCCTATTCTGCTTTAGATTTTCCAGAGCAAGAGTGAGCCATTTCTTTTTATGCATTGCAGGCGCCTTTCAAACGTACAGTAAGTTGTTTTCTAACGAGCTGGAACATCTTGCTTGATGACATCTCTGTTCAAATTGTTATTTTCTTCCAGCTGGGTCAGGACTTCCTGACTTTGGCACAACGAGAAAAGCACACACATTTTCCATGATTTATGTATTGCAAAGGCTCAAGTGTCCATGCTGGCAGATAGAGTGCTCAGGCATCCATCTCTCTCCAGTGGGTTGCTTCTCTTTCCTACCAATTTTCCACAATGGGACAATGGGACAACTGTCCCTTTTCCCCCTCCACTTCAGGGGAGCAGAATCAGTCATGGTCCTTGCATATCACTACATCTGTCATTTTCCTATTTGGCCCAGGAGACAATGTGACAGAAACAACCTGTGTCTTGCACTGAAGAGCAGCAACACACATACCAGGTACACCATACAAATGTGTCTGGTGTGTGACACAGCAATGCTGCCAGGGCTGCTGCCACATGACTTCACCTGTCATAACTCACACATCATCATTAAGTACTTGGCCAACATGCAGTTAGTAGTACCTATTTGATTTTACAGTGTCTCCTGCTTGACAACAAAGCTACTCATGCTTCTGCTTCAACAGCAGCGTTTCATAAATAGCCATGCAGGGCTTTTACCTTCAAAGGAAATTCCCAGGGAGGCCACTGTTTCCACTCCACTGTTTCTACTTTCTCTCTGACACCAGGTGTCCACCCTCCCCAGCTGGCACAGAGCAGCAGATGTGTGGCAGACCACATTGCACAACTTGTTAGATCAAGGTTAGAAAAAACAACAATAAGCCTGTCTGAACTCATGGGTAAACAGACTGGTTTAATTATGGGTATGCTTTGACAGAAAGAATTTGCCATGCTAGCCTTATAAGGCACTCTCCCAAAAATAGATGAGGACCCCAAGAATATCAACAAATATATCCTCACATCACCCCTGCTGGGTGAAGTCAAATCCATTCTCTAGAGAGGAATCCGAAATAGGAGGTTTGCCTACAGAAACCCAAGGCATGAGGTATCCACCAACCCCAATGACATGACAGCAGCAGAACCCCTTGTTGGAAAGTGAGGCTTCCCATCACAGGCAGGCAAGTCACTTCGTTCACATGCAACGCTCTACCAAAAATGACACAGTGCTTTATTAACTCTCGTGCTTTCACACTTGGCTTATCTGCAGAAAAACAAAACAAAAGCAATTTCTGCCTTGTTTCCATCCTCCAGGACTGCCCTCAGATTATTCAGTAACTTGACTGCAGAATGAAAAGCCATCCTGTCTTTTCCAGCCATTCTCCTCAGAGGGACTGGCTCTTGCTTTACACTGGTTACACCAAACCCCTGTGAGAAGGCAGTGCAGCCACCATCAACCAAGTGATTTAGATTTTATTTGCACTGCAATTCCCACTGTCCATCCCAGGCATAGCAGAGGATAATATTAACCAAAAATAGAGTATCTTGGAAAAGACGCAGAAGCACCACTACATTAAACACCTGAGATGATCCTGCAGGGAATGTGCAGCATGAACAAGAGCCCCCCATAGGCAATAAGAATTTGGAAGTGTGCACACAGGTCAGGAAGAATTTGGTCTCTCATCCTGACTGACTTCGTTGAGGTGCTCAAAAAAATGGGAACAGAGACATGGGAATTCGGGTCTACTTGAAAGTCAAAGGAGGGGTATAAGCTAGACCAGTGCTTTGGCTGGCATTTAGGTCTGGAGTGAGCTCCCACCCTTAAGCCAGAGAGCAAACAGCTGGACAAATGCACTGCCTGGATCAGAGATTATTTGGTAGCCACTGCCACCTCGTGGCACTGCCACCTGCAAAGGGGCCCAGAGACAAAGAGCCTGCACCACTGCCACTCAGCCATGAACAACACAACTTAAAGGAGCTCTCTGGAGCACAGCAGCATAGGAGCAAGAAGAGACCAGACTGTGTGGTTTTCCCCAGCTGGAACACCCTTGGAAAACATCCTCTGCCTAATTCCAGGCCAGTTAATTCAGCCTGGGGCTTAGACACCCATCCCTGTCAAGACAGTTTTGCCAGCACAACAGAACAAAGCAGGTTCGTCAGCATTCAGAGCACACTTGTAACTAAAATCTTTTACATGTGGCACATTTGCCCTTTAAAAAAGGGAAATCTAACATTTAAGAGAAGAATAAGGGCTGGACAGACTTGAATTTTTCTGCCCGGATGCATGGCTAAGAAAAGCAACACATGTATCACCAGAGAATTTGCTGGGGTGTCCTGGGTAGTATCTCCTGCAGGTGAGGTCAGCACTACCCCAGCTGTCCCTGAAGCTGGTCCAACAAACCTTCCACCCATTACTACAACTCACTAGTAGACCAAACAGTACCAGGCTGAGCTTAATGATTCAGATGCTCCGGTTCCAATCTGCATCCAAGGCCCCTGCTGAGGGATGATGTTTAAGATTTCCAGCTTGTTGTTATGCTCTGATCTGCCTGTGTCACCACACCAGGACACTACTGTGGCACTACATAACTTTCCCTGAGGCAAACTGTGGTTCTTCCTGCAGACTGACACACTGTCTCTGCTCCAGGCTCTACAACCTTGTCTGTTGAGGGTGACCTACCAACACTGCTGAGTCTTCCAGGGCAGCTTGATCACCAACCACTGTTACAATATGAACTTCTCCCGAGAACTGCCTTTAACGGCAAGTCATAAATCTCAAGTTTAGCACCATTTGTACCTGCCTTTTATTTTACTTTTTTTCTTTTAAGATCGCTCTGCCTTTAAACAAAGAGAAGCCTCAATCAGTGCACACAATCCAACTACAGATGAAATTACACAAGAAATCTGTTTGAAAGCCAGATTCATCCTAGAGGAAAGGGAACAACTAGGATTGCATTCTCAACTATCCTGAGCTTCCCTTTGCCATTACTGAAGGATCACTTGACAAGAAGTTGGTAAGAGCTGATGGAGAATCACTGTTTTCATTGTCCGCACACAGTCCTTTGAGCAAGGGTCACCATGGGTTAGTCCAGGCAGCACAACAGCAGAAACCATTTCCTCTAGGGGCAAATAAAGCCTTCTCCACACTTCTCCTCCACAACTCAGTACCATAGCAAAGTTTTTGTAAAAACGTGAGGGAAACATGCAAGTTATGTCCCTGAAGATATAACACCCACTTTCAGTTGCCTGGCAGAAGACAGTCAGACCAGGTCTTTGTTTTTCCCCCCACCATGTTATGTTACAAGCAGATCTGAGAGCACACACACACAGAGCAGGCACTCCTGCATGAGTACACGTGTGACTATAACTTCAAACTGCCTCACCCCAAATCCTGTGGAACATTTCCAACATTTCCACTGTCTGACCCCTGACTACTGTCTGTAGCGATATTTAGACACAGCATGGTCTCCCTCACGCTTGTACTCTGGCTCACAAAGTCTTTTCATTTTGGAATGTGTCAAGTAAATGGAAACACTGACAGGGAGAGCAATTCTGAGCATCCAGAAACCAAACCACCACTAAAACACCAGCACACACAGGAACACATACTAATATCCTAAGGAATGATAGCCAATCTGAAAAACAATAGGCAATTTTCCTCTGTCTCCTGTTCTTTTCATGGCTCATACTACCTGTCATAAGTTGCTATTAAAGAGCCCATACCACAGCATGGCAGAGAGGAGGGGGAAACCCAAAGTATACTACAGAACATTCTCCCTCAAATTCTGCCCATCAAAGGGAATTTAATCTCCAGCTGTCTACCATTCAAGGAACATCAAGTAAAATGGTGAGAATAGACTGCAAAACGCTGGGTTTTGCCATTATGCTCACTACTGAGGGAAACATTTTTGATGGGGTGACCTTTGCATCGAGCTGTTTTCATACTGAAATGCATTTTGCAAACCATGAAAAAAGCAGCTCCTTTTGACAGCTGAACTCAATACACAGGAACTATTTAAGAGAAGCCGCTTTACAAACAGTGGGTGGCAGATGACAATTAGGTTTTTCTTCTATTATGGTACTGGGGATGGGGGGGGGAATTTATCACCATTAGTCACAGTGTGCTTGATGCGACAACAAAGACGGACCAGGCTCTCTCTGTCTTCTTTCCCATGTTTTATTTTCTGTGTGTATCTGCACACATCGCCCTTATTCCTTCACACACACACACACACTTATTCTTCAGTCCGTTCCCAATTCGGTCTCCCTTTGCTTTAATTAATTTAATTTAAATATTTAAATATGCTAAATGCAAATCTGGGCAGCTTCCGGAGCTGTGGAAGCATTTTGCATCGATCCTTGAAGATCAGGATAAAAAGTTGGATCCAAGCAAGCTGGGGATTAAAGAGAGGGAGGGGGAGCAGAGAAGGGGCACAGCACAAATCCTCCACCAGCACCAGCCGCTCCCTCGGGGGCTTCTATCTCCCGGGGTGACCTTCTTTCAGAGCAATTGTGCTTCACCTCGATGCAGCTCCGAGCGGTTCCCTCCCTCCAGGGTCGCTGGGAAAGCCCTCGAGGCTGGGCAGGAGAGGGCGGCTGGAACCCAGAGAGGCTCGGTGGCTGCAGGGCACCGGGAATCGGGAATGCGGGAGCTGGGCTCCAGATCCCCCGGCCCGGGGAGGGACCGAGGCAGCCCTGGGAGCAGCCCCCACCTACAGACCCTGAAGGGGATCGGTGCTACAGCCCTGCCTTGCCCATCTGAGCCCACAGGCCTGACAGGGCTCCAGGACAGCAGCATGGCAAGGGCAAAGACCCCAAAATCCCTGGAAGAAGGGGCCCAGTGCCCACAAGCCTGGTCCCTCTGTCACAGGCAGAGATGACCCGGGAGGGCTGCAGCCCTTGTGGCCTTGGGACCCAGGAAACCCAGAAGCTGCTTGTCTGCAGAAAGGCCTGGCTTTGGAAGCACCATCCTGCTTGGGGATCCCCCAAACACCACCTCCCTCTGCAGAGCTGCCCCTGTTCCCTCAGCTGGCTCTGGAAACACCTGCAGAGCCCAGTTGGGTCTCGCCACCTCCTCCCACTCATTCCCAATTACCTCACCAATAAGGACACTGCTTTGAGCCAGGGTCCTGACCATGAAAACCTGTGGCAAATCTCTTGTGTTCCCTCTTTTTATCAGCACACGGTGAATTTCTTCTGCACTGGACTGAATTTGAGAATGCTTCTTCAGTACCAGACCACGGGGCAGGGCTGAGTAACGCAGCACCTTTTTGCTAAGGAAAGGACTAGTTTTACCAGGCCATCTGAAGAGAAATGACTGCTTTCCTCAGCTTGGCAGACACCACATCAGACTGCTGGGGCAGAGGCCAGCAGGGCTGTAGACTCACATTCAGCGTGGGCCCAAGGGGGCTGTGGGAGACACCAGAGACAGACATTTATTGAGCACATTCACATCAGGCTAGAGAGTAAACAAAAGGGCAAGCAAAACTAATAAAAAAATCCCATCAAGAAGTTATTTGGCCATAAAAGAGCATCAGGGTGGCAGCATCAGATATGATGGTTCCCAAATCCTTTCTTTTCCCCTGAAGGTCAGACAGCCCTTTAATAAAATTTGAGAATCACAGCTGTAAAGTCTATTCCTGCCTCTGTTCTTTGCCTGCTGAGAGAATATATATGCATGAGTCTGTATTCCAGATAGCTGGGGCTAAGGATAACTCAAAAGATCTTCAAAAAAGGATAAAAACATCCTTTGTCATACAGCAGCTCACAAACCATGATTTTGGTTGAAAATAGGCACAGTCATATGAAAAGCTACACAGAGCATACAAAAGGCAACAAACAAAAGTATGTGAATTCAGGACACGGCTGAATCATTTTAATATCAGCTGAAGCTTTGAAAATGTGATTAGCATATAGTTAGGAGACACTTCTCCTTTGCATCTAAAAATACCGTGCCAGCTCTGGAAGAGAGCTGCCACCAGCAGAGCAGGAGTTGCATAACCCTCCCTGAGCCATTGTCGACAGGGAGCAAAAGGGCCCCAGGTGCTTCCTTGGTGCTGTGGGAAGTAGCAGATAGTTCATTTAGCAGTTTGATTTTTATGACACTTAGCGTAACAAATCCATCAAGGTCAGCCTGAAATAGTCAAAAGACATAGGTATTCACACTGCACATTGATATCCTTTGATAAAAGGCTGTGCATCTTCCGTAGCATGTAAAAATTTTATTTTTAAATGAAGTGGGGAAGAGCCGGGTTTTGTGGCTCTGATTTGCATAAGTCTGTGCTCCCTCATAGCAGGGACAATAACGACCTCCATGGGCTGCTCTCAAACCAGTCCAGCTGGCAGCGCTGCCTCTGAGCCATCAGAGCCTGGTGGGGGTTGGACCTGTGCCAGTGAAAATCTTCCCTTCAATTGCTGGAGCTTTGGATGAGGACTGGCTTGCACAGACCTTTAAACGTGCAGCTCAGTGAGATTTGCTGAGGAAGGCCAGTTCAGCACACGCTGTCCATTAAAGGTCAGCAGTTCGGGGATGAGCTTCACCAGGCAGGAGCCGGGATCAGCCAGTTATCCTTCAGACAGACCATAAATTGCTTTATCCTTTAGACCGGGTGCTAAAGGCGATGACCTGAATGTCTCCTAGACTGCGAGGGAAACCTGAAATCTCGATCTTTCTCAAGTCTGGGCAAAGGCTCTTCCCCCCCCCTTCCCTCAGAGCTGAGCGCTGGCAGGGCACCAGCCCTGCTGCAGCCCCACACTCAGCCCCATACCCCCGTGTGCTTCCCATATAATCTCAGTTGTTGTTCTAGGCAGGCGGCTGTTTTTACTTAAGGCAATTCTATGCTTTTCATTGTGTTTTTAATTTTCATTTCACCATGATTCACTCCCACGACCGTGTTTTCCGGCTTCTTCCAGTTCTTGTCCTTTATTTTTACTGCTGGAGTCAGAGATGATTATCTCTAAGAAAGAGATTTCAGCGGCATTATATTGATGGTAAGTACTGTTTTTCCTGCTCTGTCTGATTTTCCATGCGAGATCCTTTTTGTGCAGCTTTAAGTGTTGCAAATTGTTTGCCACGTCTCCAAGTTTCCCTTTCCCTGCTGTGGAAAGTGCAAGCATTCCTACAAGGAAGGGACTGCAGCCTCTGGCAGGCCCGAAGGAGCAATCAGTTGAATCTTGGAGAGGACTGCAGAAAGCCCCGCAAATGCAGGTTGCTCTGGGGCACCGTGACCTCCACAGTGGTACCAATGTCTTCAGGCACCTCTGCCTGCATGTTCCAGATGCCACATGAATCTACAACTAAGACTAAGGTGTCCAGAGAAGCAGCTTCCTCCTCCTTTCATGCAGAGGAGATATGCCCTCCCCAGCCTCTCCAGCAGTGCCCTGGAGCCTGCCCCATATTTCCTTCACAGCACCATTGTCTGCTTCTGACCAATTCTCCGCTGCTTCTTCAGCCGCCTTTCACAGGCTCAAAATGGCCCCACTGCTCCTACACAGATGTTACACAGAGCCTGGCGATGCCATAAGCTCCCTCACATCACTTACTGTGCTAGCACCCAGAAGAAGAGCAGACAACCCTGTAGGAGAAGGCAAGAGCATCAAAATAGTATCCCCCCATTGTCACAGGTCACCAGCAGCCACAAAAGATCCAGCAAGGTCCTTGTCCCCTCAGCTGGCCGTGCTAGCAATACCTGGCAGGGGTCACTTGTCACAGCCAAGTCAGTGCTGTAACCTCAGCTTCTTGGTTTTTTCCTCTCTAGCGACTTGTCAGATCCCTCTTGACATTAACTACCTGCTCATCTCTCGGCTCTGCAATACCTCCCAGCACGCCAAAAGCCAGCAGGTCCATACCCGTACCAGACCCTCACACTATATAACATCGCACAGGCTTGTGAAATAATATATAGTCAGGGCAATGCAACAGAGCAAGAACTACTGAAAGCTGCTGCTGGCTCAGCGTTTTTATTTTCAATAAAAGCAGCATTTTTTATATTTTTGTAATAGTTTTTCCCCCTTTGGCATTTTCATTAGAAGACCGATGGAAAAAAAACCCTCAACAATCCCAGAGTGGGAGCTATAAGCAGCCTGACACCTGGTAATGAGATATTTCAAGCTCTGGCCTGGCACTTTTATAGGTATTTCTGAACCAAGCACTCAATCAAGTGGACTTAGAACAGAAAGTTTGTTACTCCCAGGTTTTTCATCTTACATTTCAGCAATGGAAGTACAGTACAAATAAGGCAGGCAAATACCTGGCAAGTAAATACTTTTGCCACAGTATAATTATTCCCCTCAACAAAAAGGCTCTTGAGCCGGCTCCTGAGACAGTACTCAGCATTCACAGCCCACCTGAGGACTTCTTGGCTCCTCATTTGAAATGCCTCATGGCTTTTATTAAGGCAAGAGAGCTTTGACAATCCCTTTGTCTGTCCACTCTGTAGTCTTCCCTTCCCCAAGCAGCTCTGTAATCCACCAGACACCTTCACTCAAAGTTTAAGCAGGACAGTAAAGGTCCAAGTTTGTTCATTTCCACATGTTCTTACATTAAAACCTATGCAGAAGAGATGAGCAATTTTGGGTTCAAAGCAGAAACTCAAAGATGATGCCTGCTGAACCACTCAAGTGCCAGGAAGTTTGTCTGGAAGCTGTTGCAAGGGGACCCTTCTCCCTGCACTGGCTGGCAGCCAGCGTCTGCCCAACACACGGACCCTCAGCAAACCTTTCCCTCCCTCCAGGACCTTGGAGAAGAAATGGCAACCAGGGGAAGCCCTCACTGAATTGGTCAATGCTTTTAAAATTACTGCAGGCCCTCGGGAAGCAGAAGGTGCAGGACAGACCCTGAGAGAGCAGCACGACCCAGCAGGCTCTGGGCAGGCACCAAGCACCTCCCCGTGGAGCCCCAGCACTGCTTCCCACTCTGAGTGCAGGCACCTGAGAGCACCCAACACAGAAAAGCAAGACAAGACTTTTATCAGCAGAAGGGCAGGTAGCCTGCATATTCCAGCAGCCAATCTTATCTCCACCCAGTTCCTCAGGAGACAATAAAGCTTTCACTCAGTCATGCCCACATCTGGGATTGAATTCCTGTGAGATAATCAGAATTTTTCCACTCTCCTCCCACTGCACCCACAGCTCCAGTTAAGGCTGTTGGCCATGGCCAGGAGTTCCAGAGGGGCTGGCAAGGGATGTTTTGCCCTCATAGAAGCTCAGCAGCACCCAAAAGGAGATCGGAACCACCATGGGCAGGCAACTGTCGGACACAGAGACAGGAGAGAAGAGCCAGCTGGGCTCTCGTGCTGCTGTCTCACTTATGTCCTGTTTGACACAAGAAAGGGAAGGGTTTCTCAAAGCAGAGCCGTGCTTGGGCCACTTGCTCATCTCCCACATGACAGACACCATCCAAAGGCTGGTGCTAATTGCAGAGGCAGGAGAATCATCTGCATTCTGCCCATAACCCATTGTTATTTTTATGCATGCACACACAGACTCAAGTAAAGAACCCTCCTCATTTCAAGCTGTGCTATTATGCTAACTACAGAGAAATAAATATGCCACACTGTAGCTAATAAGTGTCATTCACATCAGTATTTATTCCAAACATGTTTCCCCCATCACGTCTGTTCTGCCTGGAACTGCTCATCACTAAAAAGGAGACCTTTATTTCTAGTGATTTAAGCAGACAGGAGAGAGTTAGCAATTAAAGCACACTTTTGTACAGTTTAATTCTTTTTATTTCAGCTATCAGAGAGCGTTATGTGCTATCACTGTATCTATTTCTGGAGCCACCACCTACCAGCACTGGGTTTGTAATTCAGCAATTTGCAAGATGGGTTCTCCAGCCTGGGTGCAGGAACAGGGCTGACTCCTGATGTGCAGTGGGCTTGTGGCTCTCAGACCCATGTCCCTCTTCATAGGGACACGTCTCTCTCAGGAAAATGGGCTGAGTCCTTTATGTTCAAGCTCAGGTACATTCCTGTACTCTGGGGCACTTCAGTGTCACCCCGTGCCTGCCATTAGGTGATGTCTGCAGTGGCTGCTGTGCCAGGAGCTGTCCCAGCATTCCCACAGCCGCAATGGGAGCTGCTGGCAGCCGAGCACAGATCCAGGCACCTTCGGTTATTCCCTTGAGGGATTATTTCTCTGCTCATCACAGGCTGGCGAGGACTGAATGTCATTCAGGAAAAGTATTTCACAGCTGAAAATAGTATCCTAATTTTTGCTTCCCTCCCAGAGCAAACACCTGCCTGGCAGGTAGCAGATGAGAGGTGTGTTGTAGGAACACTAAATTTATCTTTCACCTGACAAAACACAAACACAGCAAGGCTTCACACAAAGCTCAAAACTCCTGCTACCTGGGCTGAACTAGAACTATTTTTCACACTAAACTGAAAAATAGAACCAAGTCAGTCTGCTGTGAGACCCACAGCCTACCCAAGCGAGGTAAAAATGGTTTCAAACTTGAGCAGTGCAGATGCTGAACTGAGGGGCTAATGTTGCTGCCCCAAGGAATGAATCCCAAGGACTGAACGAGGGCCAGCACTAATTACCAGCCCACAGAGACTTGTGGACTATGAGGAGCCTGTTATGCAAGAATACAGCTGGGCATGTTATTGCAAGTGAGGAGACAAGCATCCATGTGATTTGCAGAGGTGTAGAGAGAAAAGGAAAAAAAAAGTAATTTCATTTTCCTTGTTTTTTTCATTCTTACAGTTAAAAGGCCTGACTTGTAAAGGTACTAAAACCCTGAAGTTCTCATTGATGTTGCTGGATTTTGCTTTTTAAAGCGGTACAGAACAGTGAACTAAACACCAATTAGGCTCCATCCATGGAGTTAATGAGACTGAGAAAGTACCCAGAGGTGGGCTTCAGCAGCAGCTTTTCTCTTAACCTCACCTGTCACCTACTTTTCTCCTGCTCCCAGATACAATCCTTGTTCCTTCCTGCTTACAGCCTGAAAGCTCAATTAATTTGCATCAGTGGAAGATAAAAAGAATGGTTATGCCACATTTCTACCCTACAATAGAAGAGGCAAATCCCACTCTTTAATCTGGCTGAGGAGGTGAAGACAGAGGTGTGTGGCACATACACATTTCTATCCAAGATCACATACCAAATATTTTGTTACTCCTGCCTGTCATATTTTCTTATATTAGAGCAAGAGAGACATCTAGAGCTGACAGGCAGGGGATTACAAGCTCCAGGAAAAAGTTTTCTGTAGGACTAGTGGAAGATCCATAGTTACTCTCACATCCCATATTAAGCCAGGTTCAAACGTATCAAAGACAGAAAAACTCTTTGTGGACCGGAGCACAGAAGTCAGAATATTCACTCTGCAGGAGTAGAGAGACAAGCCCAAGTCCTCTCAGACTCTCACATAAACTGCCTTCAAACTCCAGTGATTCCAGGTCAGATGCTGCCATCTGCTGACACCTCACCCCTGCAGCAATAAATAGGTACTTCCCCGGATGCACGGCAGGCAATTTGAACATGCTTTATCTTGCTCTTAAATCATGGCATAAGGAGCAATGGCAGCCGACCTCGCGTAGCACTGACCACAATTTCTGACAGCAGAAGTGAGACCGGGCTGTACCCGCAGGGGAGTCACCAGCTCTCTCCCAACTGCATACTTCCAGCTTCCTAATTTTCACAACTCAAAACCATTCTGGGACTGATTCTTACACCTGTCTGTGACCAGCCAAGCAGGTGGGAAGGGGCTGCAGGCAGTGCAGCACCAGTACACACCGACCACACCATAAGGAGTGGCTGCTCAGGTTTGGTGTGCAGGGTATGGAGGTGACACTATTGCCTCCAGACTCACAGGGTATCCCAAACAGCACTCGGAGCAAAGCTTGGCAACACAGGGGGTTCGAGACCATCTCGTGAACTCAGATCAGAAACTTGCACATGTGGTGAACCTGTGTGTAGTTACATTTGTAGACACACCGTGGAAAAGGTGCATCTGCTGCTGCCTCCCTCCCTCCAAAGCTCTGATTTCCATTTAGTAATTCTATAAATTTGTTGGGTTGGCTTGTGAAATAAATTTACACTCATGCCCAAGTCTCCATCATGGAGTTACCATCTCCATTCATGCCCCATCTCCAACCTATACTGTGTGACATTAACCATCATATGACTAGGCCAAAGCAGCTAAACCAGCCTTATTATTCCCTTGCTCTTCTCAGCCAAGCTCAGTCAGGATGCTGATGCACAACACACTTCTCATGAGCACTTTCAGAGCTCTGTTGGTACTTTGTGTTCCTCAGAGAAGAGTCATCAAATGACACTGTGCTGCCTGTCCAGAGTTAAGACCCGTTTCCTGAGCAGTATCACCTTCTCTTTTTCACCATAAGTAACAGACTGAATTGAGACAGGTTACTTAGAGAGTTCAGAAGCTGTGCCTGAACACAGTTGCTTTCATCCCGAGCCTCTGGGAAAAGCTTTGTGATGAAGCATCACCTTCAAGGCCTAAGACTTTCAGCTGAAGCAACTGTACATCAGGATGTATCACCACCACAGAAAACTTTCTCCAACTGTTTGTAACAGGAGAACCACAAATTCAAATTTGAAGGGGAAAAAAAATATTCACCTCTTAGACCATATGACAGAAAAAGGTTGTGATCCGAAACAAAACTTCAACCATCTTAACTATTCCAGAACTCCACACACTGTAACTTTTTAAATGATTAACAGGAAATACTTACTGGCAAGGCATCTTCTATTATTAAGCCCAAAGGTGACACCCTATGGAGTCCCAGCCAGGTAAGTGTGGAGACACATGTCCTGCACACCTGCGAGGTGACCCCGTGCAGGACAGCTGGCTTTGCCACTAGTTTAGCATCAGAGCTCCCCTGCTGAGGCTCACCAGTACAGCGATCCCAAACTGTCCTTCCAGTGGTAACTATTAAAAGTACATTATATCATTAACAGAAATAAAACTGTAACCAGGGATGGTGTGGAACCCAAACATCATTTGAAGTCAGGCTGGAACTCGAGCACTTTGGAAGAGCTGTCTGTTATACACACACTGTCACAGGCAGTGCTCAAAGTCACTAACATACGGACTGGAAACACCAGAGTCCATTTGAACAATTTATTAGTATCCTCTTTTTTTACAAGTTTTAGAAAAAGAACCCCAGGATTTTGCCTCCTGTGTGTTTTCGCCTTGCCTCCTCATGGTCCATGATGCCAGCTGAGGTTGTCAGTACAATGTACCTGTCAAGAAAGAACAAAGACAGTCTGTCACTCTGTTCCAGGCTGGTGCAGAGCCGACAGCACGGACTTCATCTCTGTGCTACAGCACCAAGATGTGTTCCTGTAAGAACGGGCCTAACAGCAAGATCAGGTTATCAGACAATGACCAGGCAGCTCCTCTCACGAGAACAGCTCTGCAGAACACACACAGGACAATGACAGCCATCTGTTCTCTCAATACTGGCCTGTCTCCTTGTGCATTCCCACCCGGCAGTCCCTGTTCAGCTGCAGCAGCAGCTCACAGGTTTCTACACAAAGTCCACTTCTACCTTCCATGGATGCTCTTCTCCATCACAGGCAGAGATGCCACGGTGGCAGAGAGCTCCTCAGCTTGGAGCTCTGGAACAATGCCTGATGCACGTGAGGATCTGCATGTGACAACTGCAGCAGCCACTGTCACTGCTAGTGCCAACATCTGGACTGCCAGCACACCTCACCCACACAGTCAGTGTCTGAGAACCTCTTGTCTCATGCTATGAATGCCCTTAAATATCTCAGTGACAACACACAGGGACAGCTGAAGGAGTTATCACTGGAGCTTTAAGAACAGAAATGACACAGAACTGTTAATGCTTCAAGAGGACAGACTGGCTGAGGTCCTGTAGACTCTTCTAGCTCTGCCATCCTGGTGCACTGGGGTTTACTGTTTTGAATACACTGCGTAATAGTTAAGGCTCTGAGTCTCTCATGACTTAGTATCTTATCAGTTTACACACAACCAGGACATTTGAATTCAAGCAGTATAACTTACTGCCACTGACCTGATAACTCACATGAGTTCTCCCTCATTTATAAATGGCCATTAATAAAACCAAAACAAGTAACAGAAAAGTCCTACTTTCCAGTAAACTGTAGAAATGGTCACATGAGGATTCACAACCCCCCACATTTTTACAAACAACAAGCATTTGACTTTCCCTCACACTTACCCAAACTGACGTGAAGGCAGCAGGTTGTTCTGCCACTTTTCCAAATCCTTCAGCTGAACATCAAATCTGGGACTGATTACACCACACTGTAAAAGAGAATTCCATTACCAACTGAAGGACTTTACAGATTGGTTTTACACAATTGTCATCCCAATTCACTGGCTGAAGGAGTTTAACAACCGCAGTTACACACACTCCATTACCTGCAGTATGAGCAGCTGTTCCTCCCACTCAACACCCTCACACACAGTAACTATCCAGCAGTTACTTCCTCAGCCTCACCTAAACAGAAACACACTGCTGCTGAAACTACACTAGCAAAGCAATGCCTGTACCTGGGAGAGCACAAAACCACACTACAAAATCAGCAAAAATCCTGGGAGTACTCAGGGATATTAGAACTCTAACCATCATACACAGTTAGCAAAGAAGATATGAACATGCATAGGAGATACTGAACTTTCCGAGTTAATCACATTACTGACCACGACCACCCCCAGTCACCTCACTGGCTCCAATTACAAGACCAACGCAGAAGCCCACCCTGCACTGTGGACACATTTCTAAACCAGACAGCTGTTCCCCATATTGCAACGACTGAGACATACACCATATCCAGCTGCACCCCAGAAGATCCACTACGAAATCGTCCTGGAAGAGTTCAAGGAACACTGCACTCAAACCTGACAGCCATTGCTTTTATTACAGACATCTAGCACTAGTAATTTGTGTCAGAATTCTCTACCTTGTACACTCAGCAATTTTCAGCTGCAGTATTTACTCATCATGGAGTTACCTCCAACATATTCTGATCAAGTAATTTTTTTGTTTCTTGACTAAGAGCCACCTCTCACTTGAAGAGCTTAACGGGAAACTGATGCACAGCAAGGGCACCTCAGCATTCTGGGACAAAAGCATTTAAAGCATTTGAAGTCTTTCCAAAACACACGAGTGCCTCATATGGCCCAGGAACTTAACAAGCACCAATTAACACAACATTCGACTTTCCCTGAACTCAAGCAAAGACCACCTGGCAGCAGGAAAAAGGTCTGCCTTCTCCACATCTACAGGTATCAAACATCAACTGGAAAACTCAACTCCTATCTCTTAAGACAAGTCTTCCAGACAGCTTAAACGTCAAAGAAACTGAGAAACCACTAGGTAGCCAAAACCCTCTGAAGAAGAAATGCACACCACTTGCAAGCAGGCTTCCCTGAAAAGATGTCCTATGTATTCAAAATTTAAAAGTGATGTGACCTATACCACTATGAACCTTGACAAATTAACCAGCCTTTTAACTGGTAATATCCATATTGTCCTTATTTGCATGACTTCAACAAGTACCACCTCCTTTACAAGCAGGTATTTTGGAAGTGGAGCAAAACCCCTCAAAATAATTTTTAAAAACACCACCACCACCTCCCTAGAGAACTGAACTCAGGAAGACAAATCCTACCTTGTTGAGTCTGCCTGTGAGGTTGACAACAATTTTCCCAGCTCTGTGGTCATCAATTATCTCAAATTCACCAATGTAACCTGCAGGAGAGCAGCAAACAAGCAACACAACTCATTCACCACGTTGTACCAAATTCAAGCACTTCTGATTTAAGCCAGGGGTGGGCAGGGCCGGGACTCACCGTGCTTCATCATCACCGTCAGGAACCTGACGATCACTTTGGAGCACGGCCGGATGAGAACCTGGCGCTTCCCACGTTTCTCTGCGTTGTTGATGCTTTTGAGAGCATCGGCCAGAACGTTCATGCGCACCATGGTGCCTGCGGGAACAGGAGGCAGGATGGGACCAGCCCTTCAGCACAGGCACACTGCGGGCTGATTTTAGGCCTAAAACATCTGAGTCTGACAGGACGCTGCGTTAAACCTTAAAAAGCATTCCCGACCAAGTCACACCCTCGGGTGTGATCAAGAAGAGTCACAGCTACCGTGACGAGTCTGACAGTTAAACTTGGCTGTATCAAAGCACCTAAGATCTCAAACGCTCCATGTCAGCAGNCGGATGGCGGCGGATTCGCGGGAAGCGGGCCCAGCCCGGGCCGGCCGCACTCACCGGCAGCGATGGCGGAAAAGGAAGGGCCGGGCGCGAGGGATCACGGGAGGGCCCGCGGCGGGAGGGAAATCTCGCGAGACGTGAACGCGCCGCTCCTGCCATTGGCTGGCGCCGCGTGCCGCGCTTCCGGAGCGACGCGGCCGCCCGTTCCCATGGCAACAGAGACGCTTCGAGAGGGCGGGTACGGCGCGACACGAGGGACAAAACACCGCGCCCGAACACACACCCCCCCCCCCCCCCCCCCCCCCCCCGCCGCCCGGGGG
>WEKX01017324.1:136264-203534 GCA_013390025.1 Pitta sordida
CACTGCGGTGCTTCTGCTCAACTCGAACTTCAGCGGGGAACACGGCGGCGCTGTGACGGCTGCTGTCAGCACCCCAGGGCGGGGCAGGGGGAGGCACCGGCTCCTGGGAACACAGCTCCGGGATGTGGTGGCACCGCCTGGCTTCTCATAGCCAGGGTCTCTTCCAGCAACACAGGGGCTCGATTAAGCAAAGTGCTTCCCAAACCATTCCCAGCTCCCCTTCTTGGTGGAAAAATGCACTTTACACCATTTTCTGTACATTCACAAAAAACAAGTCTTAAACAAGTTTCTCTTTAGTCTGTATTTATATTTACCTACTCAACAGTTACAATAGATACAGAAGGGAGTTCTTTTCAAACAGTAAACTTTTAAAACATTAACACAGGTTTTAGCATTTAAAGAAAAAAAGTTCAGTTTTAAAAAAGGAGGGAGAGGTCATAGAAAAGCACAAACAATCCAGGCTTATTTACAGAGGCAAACCCAGCATGTTCAGAGTGATTTTGTATACAGACAACAACATTCATAAAACCAAACGTGCTACGTGGCTCCATGACAACAGCAGTTTCTAGAACAATCAGCTCTTCAGGTAACACACACTTTAACTCATTTTCTACAGTCTCAGTGCAATGAGTTTATACCCTACAGCTACATAACTGAACTACAAAGTTGTATATTCCAGACCCCTGCTCAACAGATAATCTGGCCCACAAACAGGTTCAGTGAGACAATGGAACCGCCTTGTGCCCCTGCTGTGTGTGTGTGTACCCTCAGCCGTGGCCATTCCCCACCTGCCAGTTGATCTCCTGCCACGAGGATCAGTAGTAACAAACCTCCCGGGCCCTCAGCGCTGCCTCTCGCACCTGCAGCAGCCACAGCCAATGATCAGTGGAACTAACACAGCTACAGAACTACCACCACACATCACAGCTCTGCTCTTGGGGTATTTATTCACGGCGTCTCTTAGTTTGATCAAAACACTTAAAAAGCTCCGTACACCAAAGGAGAGGATCTTTCAGACAGGATCAGCTGCAGAACCTCACTCAGCACAGCCAGAGACAAACCTACAGCAGCTGCTGGAGTGACATTTTCACTTCATCAGGGAGCCAATTAAAAAAAAAAAAAGCCAGTGAGCAATACAACTTCTATTGTCTTAATTATGTGTTAATTCCCAAAACTGTTCCCAAGGAAACCTCTTACTAAAGTGAACAGCAGTTAAGCCTTCATTCATTTTTCTTCTCCTTGTGCTTAAGAAGTTTGTTTATCTCCCTTTTCGCCATTCCAATGTACTTTGTGATGATCCCATGCTGGTTTAGTCCAGGAAACAGCAAAAAGAAACTTACTAGAGAGGGAGAAAAAAAACCAATCAATATTCCCTTAACAACCTTCCGTCATGTAATCAAAAATTACTTCTACCAGTTTCACCCCATTTCAGGCAGAAACAAGAAGTTCCTTGTGCTTTGCATGCTCACACTTACCAATAAGGTAAGTCAGGAAAAGATTGTGAACTTGCTGTCCAATCCAGGCAACCACGGCAAGAGAGAAGAGCATGGTCATGAAGTACTAAAAAGTGAAAAGGGAAGAGTTACCACAGGATTTTCCCTCCTCCCTTCAGGATTTGGCAACACTTCAACATCTAAAACTAACTTGAAATTTTCTGGCCCTTCCACATGTAATACCTACGCACAGGAGTGTCAAAATTGAGATTACAGCACCTGTAATTCTATGTCCTTGTTTATTTTCAGACCATCGGTTATATCAGGCGCCAGTTCTTTTCTTCCCCCCGTGCCCCTGCCATCCCCACTGACACCACCACGGCCTCACACCTCACAGGTGTGGGACAGGTTTTGGGACAGTGCTTCAAGCACCATCTCACACACAGCTAAAATCCAGTATTTTGGACTGTTTGCATAAACTGGAAACAGCTTGTTCCCAAAAATTTACCTATCCAGAGAAATCCAGTCGACATAAACAAAATCTTAAGACAGTAGAGACTAACTCCTAGAACTCAATACCATTTTAGGCTTTTCCTCCTTCAGAGTGAAGAGGCGTTTCCACCAGCCAACAATCCGACGACGAGACTTCACCAAATTGCTGCAGATCTCATGAAATCTTTGCTGCTGCTCCGTAGTCCTTTTATTAAAGGAAAAAAAAAAAGTAGAAATAAGAATTCAACATTTAATCTGAAATTTTAAAAAATCTCCCATGGCATTTTTCCGGCAATAAAAATACATCCAGTGCTTATCCTGGCATTTGCTTTCCTTAGTTTTCTACTTCATATTTACTGAGCACTGTAATGCAACTGCCTGTGTAACTTGTCTCTGTGCTGATCCCTTAAACTGACCCCCAAAGAGCAACCACGTACAAACCAGAACACCATTTGGCGTCTTTATCCATTTGGATAAAGTTTGTAATGTATTTACATGCAAGCAACTGTTTTAACTCCAGCTTTCCTCACCATTTATTAGAGCCAAAGATTCGAGGTGCAAGAGCAGGAACAAGGTAATCAGCCAAACAGAGGAACATAACAAAACAGGAGACGCCTGAAAGAACTGATGGGTCCAGGTAGTAGATCATCCTGCAGAAAAAAATATAAATTATTTCTGGATCCTAAAACTGCTAAGTACTAGGTATAACTTGGGTCACATCTTCAGACTGACTCTGAACTTCAAATAGTATACCCACCCTCTAGCCCAACCTCAAAGAAATTCACAAATTTGCTCATATTACTAATAAAAAGAGGTCCAAGTACTTCAAGACTATTACAGACTATTACATGTTAAAAAATACGTTTTTTACCAAATCTACTGGATAAGTGAATTCCACAAGCAAGCACTGTATGAAGTTCAGAAGTAAAAATTCATCACTATTATTCTCTTAGAAGTTGACACATGGTGATCTTACTGAGGGATGAGGAAGGATGAGTGTGTGAACATCTGAAATAACCAGGGGGAGTGGAAGCTCTAATTTTCTTGGTTCTTAAGTCACAGAATTCAGATCCACTAAAGGGTGTTATTTGTTCCACCTCATCTGTGAGAGCCAGACAAACCTGTTCCAGCCGAGGAGCCATAACTCTCCTTAGGACAGTGCTGCACTTTTCATACTCACTGTGCCATCATTCCAACATGGCAGAAGGGCAACTGGACAAGAACCACCTCATCCCTAAGTGTCTGGTAACACCCAGCTGTGCTCTGTGCTACTTCAGTCTGGACTATTACAAAGTTCCACGAAGGTGTGTACAAGTGCCTCCTGCACCTCCACTCCAGACAGGCAACATCCTCCCACCCTACCAACTGGAAATAAAAATATAACTGCAGTCTTTCCCTTTCCTGTTTTGTCAGAGGACATGACAGAGGATGTAAAAAAAAACAAATTGTGAAAAAGCAACTCATCCTAAACACCACAGCAGCATAGGAAATGTTGCCCTATGGAAAGGAGTTTTCCATAATGATACTGCTGTTGGTTTGGGGTAAAAATGCCAAGGGAGATCACCAGATTTGTCTAAGAAGGGTGAAGGCAGAACATAAACACACCACTGAAGAACATTCAGCTGAGCACAGTAAAAACTCCGGCAACCACTGTTGGGAAACAGCTTTTGCAGAAAGCAGTCCCTCCACAGAGCAGGATGTGACTCGTGTCACTTCCTGTTTTCAATACTTCTGTTCTTTCCTGACAACAAAGTTCACACGTGTTAAGAAGCAGAGCCTGGAGTAAAAGCTCTGCTGTTACATTTCTGAAGGTACCTTCCCAGTTTTCATAACAGGTTTGGTACCAGCCGTGAGGGTGCAACGGTGTTCCAGGCTCCCTCCAGAAGGCACTTACAGGAAACAAAAGGAAACCACACTCATCATTGCCAGGGGAAACCAGGCTCGCTCCCAGCGAAGAACTTTATCAGTCAACAAAATCACTTCTCCCCATCCTTGCAACTGCTCTTCCAGGCCAGCAGTTTCGGAAGCCTGCACAAAAAGAGAAAAAAACACTTCTTCACTAACCAGAGAATCAAACTAATTCCCACACTGAAGTGACTAAAAAAAGTCCCAGTGCAATAATTAAAGATCTAGACACAAACCTTACTGTGTAATTAAAAAACTAAGAATAATGTTGTGATTATTGTATTAAGTTACAACATTGTAGCAGTCATACTTTGAAATAGCCAAGATCCTCACATACACCAAACTTCTATTATTAGACCAAATGATACATCAGCCTAGATTCTGCCAAGGTGTTTTTCCCCAGTCTCCCATTTACCATACTCCCTCCTCCCAGATTAACAGGAAGTGAAATTCTGAAGTCTAGCTAAAGACTCGCAACTTTTCAGTGTCAGTATCTGGAAAACTCCAATGGGAGAACTATTTAAAGTTACCCAGCTGATCACATTTGGACTGCCAGTCAAGGGCTGCCCAAGATGGTGATGAAGCAGCCCTTATAAACCCAACTTCCATTGTCATTCCTGCATTCCTCCCTACACATCTACAGCCCTGTCTGTGCTGGCATCGGCTCGCTAAGCAGTTCACCTGAGGTGTTCCACATTTAACAGAGCTTAACAGTCTCCCTTCATGGGGAGATGGCATCTTAGAGATTACAAAACCCAGGTACCCACGAGAAGAACCAACTGCTGCCTAAACGGGGAGAGCTGAGCAGTGAGGACCTGCACGTCTGCTGGGCAGAGCTGCTCCGAGCCTCAACTCCAATGAGAAGCCCAACATCACCACAAAAACAAGAACAGCTGAGTGCAGTTATCAGGGTAAAGAGTTGTTTTCTCGTGTGATACCACTGGAAACCACTTAAAAACTGCAGTCCAGGAAAAAATGAAGTGTAGAAAACTACCTGACACGCATTCCAGCCATCACACTTGTCATAAACACAACGTGGAGACGAATAAAAAAAGCTGCATTTCTCCAGGAGTCATTTTATGACTGTTCTGCTTTATTACTTCTGGCTGGCCGCATTTAGTGTCACAACACAACCAAGACTAAATTTAATGGGAAACAGGCTGGAATACAACAGTGTTATTAACATCAGCTTACAGGACAATGACTGTAAGTCGTTTCCCACTGGGCCAGGTAGGGAAAATTTAAGGCAGCTTTTATCATCATCATGAAAAAATGGTGGTTTTTTTCACTACGTTCTCCTGCTCTTAATGGGGCATCCTCCCCTCCCCCCGAACGCTGCAGGTATTTTTGGCGATACAGTTCCGCGCTCTCGGCAGCTGCTCCCCATCCCAGCTCTGCCTCTTCACGGGCTTTCACAGCCACCTGCCCCTACCAGTGCACATATTCCTTTATTTATTTAAGCACCCGACCCCCCTTCGCGCATTAGTTGAGCTGATCACCCGGGTCCTGCCGCTCTCCCGCACCGGGAGGCTGCTGACACAGACAAACACACGCATTCAGGTAACGCCGGGTATCGGTGCGGGCTCCGACCTCGGGCTGGCACACGGAGCAGCCGCTCCACACGCGGCCCCGCCGGGCCCCGGGCCGACCCCGCACCGAACCCCTCGGGAGCCTCACACAGCGCGGGGCCACNCGTATCTAATCACTCTTTCTGTAAAGAAAATTTCCCTACAGTCCAACCTCTACCTCCTCTGGCACAATTTATGACTACGTCCTCCCCTCCTGTTGGTGGTTCCCTGGGTGAAGTTCGCAATCCCAACTTCCTTTCAGGTGGTTGTAGGGATTTGACACCTTTTCTCCAGACTGCACACAGCCCCAGCTCCCTCAGCTGCTCATCAGGCTTGTGCCCCACATCCTTCCCCGGCTGTTCCCCCTCTCTGGACTCACTCCAGCATCTCGATGTCCTTCCTGAACCGAGGGACACAAAACTCAAGGTGTGCCCTGACCAGTGCCGAGTACAGGGGAGGTGTTGGTAACATCAAAGCCCAAAACCATGTTTTATTTCCTTCAGAACCTGTGGCAGCAAGAGAATAGACCAAGGAGACAGGCACTGGGATATAAATAATGTTTCTGACTCAACTTTCTAAACACTTCAGGCATGTGTGTTAACAAACTTAATCACATTGCTCAGGGTACACTGCAAGGCTAAAATGCGAGCAAAGAAAACATCCTGGGGGTACAAAACACTCCAACACCAGCTTGATGGAGAGACCTAAAAAAACGCAAACACTTCAGTCCTTGAATGGTTTGATCTTTCACAGTGCTTTTTACACTTACTGAAGACTGCATGTAAAGAACAGGCTCTTTACTGCACAACTTTTAAATTCATTCCCATGCTGTGAAAAGCTAAGTTATTTTGTGTACCATTATCGTGGCATCCATCCTCAAAATCGGTAATTTCACCACAGCAAAGCTCAAACAAATGCTGATTTCACAAGGAAGTAATGCCAGCAGTAATGTTACTGGACTTTTAAGAGAAAGGAGACACAGAAGCATGACCTTAAAGGAACTTCCAGCATGTGAAGGGGGCCCGCAGGGAAGCTGTAGTGACAGGACAAGGAGTAATGGGTACAAACTGAGAGGAGGGGAAATTTAGGTTAGATATTAACAAGAAGTTTTTCACTATGAAGGTGGTTCGACACTGATACAGGTTCCCCAGGGAGGCTGTGGATGCCTCAGCCCTGGCAGGGTTCAAAGCCAAGTTGGATAAGGCCTTGAGCAACCTGGTCTAGTGGGAGGTGTCCCTGCCCATGGCAGGGGGGCCGGGACTAACTGATCTTCAAGGCCCATTCCAACCCCTCAAAATTCTATTCCATGATGCACTGAGTTCCTATGAATATTTGCAGTGTCCTGCAGCAACAGTGCTCTATCTGGTATGATCAGCCAGACCCTGGTTTCACCCATTTATGTGATTCTTACCACAAAACCCCCCATAGACTTACCAATGCAGAAAGCAGGCATTTCCACCATCTTCCAGTCCTTCCAATGCCAGTTCCCAGATCACACGGCCCTTGCAGCCTTTCTTCCATTCCAGAGGATCCACGGAAGTGCCATTCTCTCATGTCAAGTGTTCCATGACTCGGAGGGGCAGAGGGAAAGGCGAGTTTGCCCTCACACCCAGAAATGGGCCACTGCACTGCAGAGAAAGGGCAGTGTGGGGCCTGGCCAGCTGCTCACACCTTCCTCCCTGAGCAGCCAGGCACAACGTATTATAGAACAAATGTGTATGTGCATCTAGATGTACGTGTTTATAAATCTGGCTGTTAAAATGTGAGCCTTGGTGTCAGAGGCAGGGGATGTCAATACCAGTAGCTCAGTCCCACCCCACCATACCTCACCTGAGCTACAGGCAGACAACTGTTTTGTTTGCCTCCATGCACGACACAGACCATGCTGGAATGAGATCACTCTTCCTGCACTGAGATTCTCTCTTAGTAAATGTACAGAAAATTAAATGCTCAAGTTAATTCAAAGCACCTTTAAAAGGAGCACATCAATTTCTCTGTACACTAAGAACAAAGTCTACGTGTCAAGCATCTACCCTTTTGTCATACCTAACATGTACTTGTTATTAAGAAATAGCCTGATGAATGGCAAAATTGTTCTAATCAGCTATGCATTTAAGTAAACAAATAATAGTTGTAAATAATAGCTGTATTTTCAGTGGAATTCTTCAACTAAAATGTTAACAGTATATTCATGAACTATTTTTCACTGAATAAACCCCCACACATGATAATTTGGGACCATGTTAAGAAACACAGATGGCAGGTGTCATCCTAAACTTTTTCCCTAGTCCAGTTCTTTAATGCATAAAGTGTAGGTCTCTGCTAATTTTAGGAAAAGCTTGCCAAGAAAAGGAAAAAAGCAAGCAAAGAAATCTTTAAAGTACTTAAGTGTACTAAAAGAGGATGGCTAATGTTTCAGGTACAGAATATGCTGATGAATAATTGAAGAAAACTAACCTTAAAGACTACAGCACTCAGAGATTTAACATCTCATCCTCTCTAGTATTTCTAAAGGAATATTTTTATACAGTGCTTCTCATTCAGATATTCCCAGGCAGTTAACAGGGTAAATATTGTACCAGAGCGGGGACAGCACTGAGTGTCACCAATGCTTTTACAGATCTCATTCACTCTTCCTTGGAAGACTAGCTCACCCCCTCTGCTTCATGCCCAATTTGTATGAGAGACTTGAGTATTTTACAGATAGTTGAAAAACTAGACAAAACATTACTATTTAAAGAAGACTAATGCCTGAAAGCAAAACTGATAGTTGCAAAGCTAGATCAGGCCATGAAGTCTGGATTGAGGTTTCACCAAGACTGTACCAACCGGTCACACTGTCAACACTTCCAAAAAATTCATCAGCACACAAAAGCCAACAGTCCCACTAACTCCTGCACACCTGAGCCATCTCCTTTACATTAGTCATGCAAATTTAAGTCTCTGTAGGATCCTGCTCTAATTCGGGGTTTGGTTTTTATTTGTTTGTATCAGGCACTTCATTCTTCCTTGTAATTTTCACAACCGCACATAGTTTTACATAAAAGGAAATTAAAAATACGTTTGGGTTTTTTTTGAAATTTTATTAAATTATGCAGTAAGAACCCATCTCCACACAAGTGTTTCATTTCTGGATTGCAGAGGTATAATACATGAGCCACAGGTGAGTGCATTACCCCTCCCTTCCCTCCAGCTTCCAAGGAACAAAACAGCAGGTACAATACACTCCTGTTACTATGGTTCTCCAACAGATTGTTCGGAAGGTTATTTTTAACTGGAGAAAAAAATGAAAAGGACCAACAGTGTCAAGTGTCTTGTTCTGCACACGAATGTTCTTCACTGCAACATTCCAACAGCTTTCCTTGCAATGCATTGTGGCAGAGGGTCAGGAGCAGTGGCAGTGGAATGCATTTGCACGGGTACTGTTAGATGCAAAGCCTGCGACTTCCCTAGAGGTAATCAGGCAGTCAGAGTGCAAGGAAGGCCATACGACTGTTGAAAACTCTTAACACTTCAAAGTGCATGTCCATGAAAAATTGGCAACAGAGGAGAAAGTGAATTCTAAGACCTACTGCGGAGGCAGAGCAGTTAGCATAGTGCAAATACTGAAAGGAACACAAGTTTGCCTGGCCTTCATTATGTTATCTGAAAATTACCAGCCAAGCTTCCTACTCAGATCAACTGCTGCAAACCCATACAATTAAATCAATTTTATGCCAATAGTGGGCTTGGCTCAAATCCTTTAATACTTGGATTTTGACAGAAAAATGCTGTATTTAAAGTGTGTTTGTACTCTGAAAAGTAACTAAAATGGCATAAAGGATCTTCCCCCATCTTGCAGCAACTGTGCATAATGAATTCATGAAGTTTACAAAAGGAGAAACTTTTTATACACAACCATAACTACACAAATCTATCTGGGTGGAGAAGACCAATGTGCATTCCTGCTTTAGATGTCAGCACCAGTACGGTTCTGTAGTTGTAACTGAATCCTGTGGGATTTATTTGCTCTAAGAAAAGGAAGTTGCCTTTTCCCAAAGATGTCCCACTTAAAAAAAGGAAGCAAGAAGGCTTTTAGACAATCAGCAGACAAGCAGGACCTTGATCTAGGTAAGATGATGCCATTTTTAGAGCAACTTTTCTGACCATAATCACACTTTAGAGAACTGATTTAAAAAAAAAAAACCTTGCTGGAAGATTCCCTATGGATGCATTACTGAACAATCATCTATAGAAGTAACATGGCAAAGGAAAACTACTTTGCAAAAATCTTTAAAGATCTAGTTGAAGAAAAATTGGAGAGTCCTTCATTTCTTGGCTTATATGTATACCCCTGTGAAGCACTAGAATTTACAAGTGTAAACTAAAAGAATTAGGAAAGTGAAGTAAAAAGCGTATCACTCTACCTCCACCAGAACATCACTTTATTGTTTATCTGTCATCAACAATGTAAAACTCTACTAGATACTCTAGCCTGGTTTTTAAAAAGGTAAAGATTACATTGGATTAGCTACTTGTACGAAAGAAACTACAGCAATCACAGTAGAATGAGATTGGAGGGACAATTTGAATTACAAAAAAGTGTACACTGCAAGCAGAGGGAAGTGCACATTAAATCAAATGCCTGTAGGATTCATTACTTTTAAATGCACAGTGACAATTTTGAGAAACTGTACATAATAGAACCACAAAAATGACTTTAAAATAACCAAAATTACATTTTGCACTTGACCATCCAACTCATAAGTAATCATTGATGTTCTATATTTTCAGTGCTTTTGGAAAAATTGTTTACCAAACAAAATTTGTTAATTTGACTAAACTGTGAAGTAGAAGGATTGAAATAAAAAGTATATTGGAAGTACGCCTAACCTACAAGAATAAGCCAAGAAGGATGTATGCAAGGAGAGGCTGGGAGGGAGGAGAGAAAGGAAAGAGGAAAGGGAGAAGAGAACAAAGGCTTTTTCTTCTATCTCAGAAGTTCTTCCAATGCAGTGTGTATCTGATGTACAGCTCTTTGCTTTCAGTCCATTTCTGAAGTTTACATTTTGTAGCCTTTTCCCGTACCAACTGGTCAACTCAACCAGCACTGCTGCCACGTAACAACAGCAACAAGAATCTGAATGCATCAAATCTGCCCTTGCTGTGATTTCTTCATGGCCCCATTTTTCTGTTTTTCTTTGAACAGGGTTCGGTGTTTCCTGAATTGTTCACAGGGTCAGGTGGAATTGAGTTCCAAATCACTCTGCGGTTTGTAGCATCCTGATTTCTTTCTGCAGCTGACCCCCAGACACGTTTGCAGTTCTTCCGTAGCAGAAAGACAAACCGTGTTGCTCAAGCGGTGAGCTTTCACCCTTGACCGTGGGGGTTGCAGACCATTGTGTTTAGCGTATCCCTGAGTGCAGCTATCCTGCAGGATTCACTTCCCAGTGCACCGAGATTTCCTAGGTTTCCTCAGATTAAGCCCCAGTTTGCATCACCACCGACCGTGGTGCGGCTACGGATGCCTGAGGCCGAGTTGATTCTGGTGGATGTCTGACCTCGCTGAACCAGACCGATCTGCTGTCACCCTACTCATACCCAGGCAGTCCAACCTTCATACAGCTGAGCCAAGTTATCTAGATTAGTTGCTTCCTTAATCACAAAGTCAACCTATTAAAAAGGTCAAACAGGTAATTAAATATAAGCTAGAATGTTAGAAGTGTTTGAGTGATCTTAGAATTTACTGCTGAATATCACCTGCAAGTATTTCAGTGAAAAAAATCTTTACTAACTGCAAACATCAATTTGTGCAGTTCATGCAAGAAACAGATCAAACAACATCATCAAACACAGACAAGTTTTGTTCCATAGACAGCTATACTCCCTCTGCTTGTGTTCTCCCTGGCTATCCACAGCTGTGGAACAAATGTACTGACAGACAAAAGGCAATTTAATTCCATTCATGACTCCTTACCTCCCATGCAGGAAACAAAGGAACATGACAGAAAAAAAAGAATGAATGCAGCAATATAAGGCAGCAGCAAAACTGATCTGCACTGGAATGTGTCACACGCCCCAGAAGGAACACCCCATTCACAACAGGATTTTGGTCTGGAAGGCACACTTCAGCACACACACACATCCTTACTACCACATATTTCAACCAAGGACCAGTATTGTAATGTGACTATTTTCAACTCACCTGTTCAGCCACAGACATTCTCCTGTTGGGATCCACATCTCGGCCCTCTAACTTGGCTTTGACCCGCTTCCACACGCTAACTGCGTATGAATTCCTTTCCTGCACGGCTAAAGGCACAAAAAAAGCTAATTCAATTCTACATTCCTGCAGAGAAACCCACTGGGCGTTTTAGGGATTTTTGTTGCTGTTAGTGGTGGGATATTTTTTTTTCTAATTGTTTTTTTTTAAGGCCTGTATTTACCTTTTCCTGTTTTAGGGTCCCTGGCTGTCTTTTTGGGACTACAAGCAACACTTTTGCCAGCTCCTGGGACTGTGCTTGGAGGAGTATCTGCTGATGTTGCAAGATTTTTCTGGATTAGCTTTCTTGCATTCTGTGACATCACCTCTGGCTGAGTTTTCTGCCCTGTATTGCTACGTACAGCTGTAAAGAAAGTTTAAAAATACTTGAAGTCTTGAAAATATTAGTGTGTGTTACTCATGTTTTTAAATGTACAGTAATGAAAATGTTGCAGACAAGAATGCTTTTGTAGGGTTTTCCAATAAATTCCAAAGTAATTATATATTTTAATACTAATTTCAACAGTTCATACAGTTGATATATATGTACCAGTGCTCTTCAACATCAATTCCTAGAGGGTTATGTTTGTATTTTTCCAAGTATTACCTGCAGCAAAAGTTGGCTGATATGTGGCAGCTGAAGTTGGGCTTGAGCATTCATTTGCTGTATCCGTGACTAAGGGTGATGCAAACCCCACCAGATTATTGTAGACACTAGGAAACAATGGAGTTGATAAATATTCATGCAACTGAAAGCTCAAAAAAGATTTAGACAATATCCAGCAGGTGCCCCATTTGTGTTCCCACTACATGAAAGCGACAAACAAAATGCCTTTTCACACCTGGGGCAACACTACTTTCTTACCTTTGGCTCTGTGTTTTCAGTTCTTTCAAGGTGGGAGTTATTTCTTGCAGCATTTCAACATGTTCCTGACTGCGGACTTGACCCATAACCTGAACTAATGTAAACAGAACTGTCTGAATATTATCTTGCCACGATTTATATTCGCCCAAGAACTGCCTAACACTGTTCTCATAGGGAACATCTTCACCATCTGCCAAAGCCGCTTCCTCATCCTGCAACAAAGATGTGCAAAAAGATTAACTGGTTAGTATGTTTGGGCTAAGAGAACAGAGTTGAGCACTTCTTAGCCCTTTCAGTCCCTCAGTTTGTTATTTGACTTCAAACAGCCATAACTTTCAGTAGTTATATTTCAAGAAAATAAATTGAAAAATGATCATGTGTTTTACTGATTAAGAACCAAGATGATTTATAAACACAAAGAAAACATTTCAGCTGCCAATAGAGAGAAAAGATTCTATTCAACAAAAGCCCGTTTAGCTTAATGCTAAATAGTTTTATGAATTCTTAAGAGACGAAATTAACTCTGTCTTGTACTCCATATGCATGAACACACTCCACTGCTTCTAGATACTTTAAAAAGCACATAGCTGTGTTATTTTTCTTAAACTAAACTGACATGGGTTTGAGAAATAAATTTAAGGACATTTCAGGCATACCTTTGCCATAGCTTTCAGTAGATGTTTGACATCTCCAAGTTGTCTGTTATGACCCGTGAGAACAGTTTTAATACTATCAACCAGATTCTGAATTGTTTCACAAACTGTTTCTATTTGCTGTTCTCTTTCTGTTTGTACTGTTCTCTGTGTAGATATTTCCTGGGACAATTGCTTGTGAGCTGAGTGAAGCCATTCAGAGCTGCCAATAGGATGTTCAAGACCAGTGCCCTAAAAATAACAGAAACATTTTATCTGTATCCAGAGATAAAATTCAATTACTGTGCAGATGCCACTGTGAAGCATTTAGCATGAACTCTGTAATCCACACTCCATTTGAAGGTATACAGAAGGCTAATTTAAACTGGAAGACAAAACTGAGAACTAACTACAGTGATTCTGCCACGTTTCATGTTTGGCTTTGACCTTGGCTTACCACTCTCTGAAGGAGGCGAAGCTCCAGGTCAGACACTGAGCTGTTGAACTGCGACGCAAAGGAGCACATCTGCTGACAGCGTTTGACAAGTTCAAATAATGCAGCATCAAGATTTAAGGCTTCTGCTGTTCTGGTACGTAAACTTTCAAAATGAATGATATTACTGCACAGGAAAGTGACCTGCAAAGCAAGATTGACAAAAATCATTCCAATTCAACTGTATTATACAAATAGCATTTTTTCCATGTCCTTAGACGTGAGAATTTTGAATGCACAGACACTGCTCTGTTACAGTAGCAGCATCATCTCAGGGTCAGCCAACCCTGCAGCAATTCTCACAGAGATAATTCATATTGCTTTTCAAGTGGGATCCCCAAAAGTATTTGGTTATCTATGGTTGCTGTTTAGATGCAGAGCAGAAAAATACCTTCTACATAAATCTCACGTAGGAACTGAGGAGTGAAGACATCTAAGAGTCAAGAGTACTGTACATATCTATAGTACCTGACTTGCTCTTTGACTTTCTTTCAGTACAAGATTTCTTCTTTCAGCAATAGTGGCATCAAAATCTTGCAGGACTGGTGCCAGTGCAGGATTAGCACCTCCTGCCCATTTTAAACGCTGCTCAATACTTGCTTCAAGTGCTGCCAGTTTCTCCTGCATTGGGGAAGGAAAAAAACCAAAACCACACATTTAGAGCTTAACTTTTTTAAAGTTACATATACATAACACATGGAGACACAATCTTATGCCCTTACACGTAAAATACTGTGATATTCATGATTGGCAAATCTTAGCTTATGCTGTTTAAAGGTTTATTTTTCAATACACATCACAAGTGGATTTGAAACAATTAAACATTCTATAATACTGACACCAAGAAAATTAAAAAAGCTGAGCCAAGCCACAGCACACAAACCTTAACACAGAAAAATTGATTTGCCCAGATCTACAAAGGAAGCTTCTGACACTTAGCTAGTAAAATGATAGTAAGGATGATCTAAGGGAGACAAAGAATAGGAGCATGACCATCCTTCAAAAAGAAAGGTACTTTCACAGATTTGTATTATTACTCAAAGAGATTTACTGATATTCCAGAGAGAACATTTTGGAAGAGACAGCAAAATCAAACAACGTAACAGTTTACATCAGACATAAGAGATCAATGAAATACCCCTCCATTTGTGCAAGATTGCAAGATAGAGAACATAATTTGAAGGTGGCAGATGATTCTGCAGTCTGTGTTAGTGCCAGACTTCCAATATGGTGCTGAACAAACCTCCCCCAAACAGTCATACCTGGACTGTTGCAATCGAAGCTTCAATCTGACTGAGTGTGTGAAGTTTCTTTTTCATGCTGGCTAAAATTGCAGAACGAGGTGGAGGAGTGACTGAAATAGCTTGTGGGCGACTGATGAGGAGATCTTCATGCTGCCACTTTAAGAAGATAACAGCAACACTCGATTATCAGACTTGCCTCGCACAAAATACTTGGCTTCATTAGCAGCAATTCCAGTGCTCTGGCACATTTTAAGAGTTAGGGCATTTAAAATGGCTGCATGTCATACCAGCATGGCTTCAAAGTTCTGAATAATTAAGGGGGCATTAAGTTATACAAGTAGTTGTAAGCCATGTTTTGCTGGTGTGAATGTTCATAGCATTAGTCAGTTATTAACTTACTAGAAGTGACTGACACACATTTTTTCGATCTAAAGGAAAAGCCATCGATATTCAGAAACAATTCACTTGTGATGCATTAAAACGATGAGAATTTTGCTTACCAGTCTATGAAATAGTTTATTTTAACTTGACATGGAGAAAGCCTTAATCTACAAATCACTACAAAATAAAGAGCACTGATACTACACCTGGATACTCGTGAACATTCAAGGTATACAATGGCATTTATCTAAGGCCTCAGAAGAGCATTTTTCAGGATTGATACTGCTGCTATTTGGATTTTTGAAAGAGGCAAACAGTGGAGTAAGGAGACAGTTAATCATTAAAACACGGAAGGAAGGATACAAGAAGACATTCAGCAATGCATACCCTCTGTTTTAGTCATAATCTGCTTGGAAAAAACAGTGAGAACAGGACAGCATTTCTAGTAAAAAAGGCAGTGAATGACCTATTTTCTAATAAATTGCTATTGATGGCTATTGAAAAAAACTACATGCATTGATTCAAAAAAGAATTCACACATTGCCAGACTTGCTTCCTATAAAGCAGCAAGTCTTCAAAAGAAAGCAGCTCTAATGCTCTTTCCTTCTGTATTTACAGCAGAATTTCAACCCAAAATACTATTAAGTGTCCATTAAAACACTCTAGAGCTTACTCATCAAAATATAAAGATTTGCTGTGCTCTGACATAGTAGCTGACACTCACCTGGAACATGGCAATGTGGAGCTGCACTCTCTGCAGGCTGGTTTTGCAAGATGAAATGCTGGTCTCCAGTCTGCGCACGAGATCGTGCTTCTTCCACGCCGTGTCATAGGAACTGGCCAGAACTGTCGCCCTGTTCATCACCAGCTGGGAGAACTTCCCAATCTGGATATTGTGCTCCACGGCTTTCTTGCACAGGTCATCCACAGAAACTTTACTTTCTGCTCCAAAGTCCTTAGCCTCCACCTGAGCAATGATATCGACACCCAAAGCGCTGATGAAACTGCACAAAGTCAACCCCAAAGCTTGATTTGGAAGGCCAATTAAAAGCTGCCGCACAAAGTCAGCTGTAAAAGCCTTAATTGGTTTGGCCATTTGATCTTCACTAAAACAAGAGTTCCTGTAAAGGGCTTTCACATTCACAATTGGAACAGGTCCGTTTACTGTATTCTGGTCTTCAAGTGAACTGATTCCTTTTAAAGCAAAGAAACAATATTTTTGTTACGAACTTTTGTTATAAACAAAACATTTCATGCATCTAGAAATCTACTGGAGGTATGAACACAGCAAGATTACAGGAATTTCTTTTTAATTTCTGCACCCTTGTCATATATGAAAGGTAAGNCCTGCTAGACTGTGAGGGATCTAGGTTGGTGTTACGCTCTGGGATGTGCTCTCGGTCTCTGTACGGGTGTTAGGTAGTGAGTTGGACTAGATGATCCTTGTGGGTCCCTTCCAACTCATAATATTCTGTGATTCTGTAAGTTACAGTAAAAGTGACCATTTGATGGTCTTCTGAACAGGATGTGAAGAGGATGAAGCCATACTGAATATTTGATAACACTTATTTACCTGACAGTGTTTTGGAAAAGGTACCACAGAGCCTGAAAAATTCTTTAATTGTTTGCAGCCTCTTCAGAAAGAAAATTTCCTCTAGAACTTGCCGATTGTTGTCATCATCAAAGAAGTTCACTTGGGTGCTGCGGGCTTCCCTAATTATGTCAATCTTACGCCAAGCAAGAGGTATCTCCATTTTGTTTAGCTGAGCAATGGAAAGGAAATAAATGAGGTTTGTTTTAATAAAAGCTTTCTATTTCTGACTCGAAGAGCACTCTAAAAAAGAGCAAGTCCATACCTTTTCAATCAATAAACCAAATGCAGTTTCCACTTGAGCAAACATTCCATCAAAAGCTACCAGAAGCATCTGACCAGCTGACATTTTGGGAGTTTCATCAACTGAACCATTTCTCGGCTGAATCAGCTCACCATACTGAGCATGAAGTACTCTTAAAGAAAAAAAAAGATTACATGGTTTTGCTTAGCCCACAAGAAATACGATTTTCTTAAGCTGATTGATTCCACAGGTTGGAATTAATCTAAACAAGGTGAAATTTTTGCAGGCTTTTCCCACCCTTCCTGCCCTGTTTCCACACGAATCTCAGTGCTGGTCTCACAAGAACAGCTAAGGGTAGTACCATATAATACAGATCTGCATTAAAGGACAGCCAAGAAAGCCATAATAACATTATTTGTTTGCATTTTGTTTTTTTAATCAAGTCACTGACTCACTACACAAAAGCTGCTCATCAAACCTCCCGCTGAGAGGAGTGCCATGGTTACAAGCTCCCCCTTTCTCAAGTTCTTCCCACAGACTAATGAACCGGTTCCTATTTTTAGCATCCTTTAACTTCAAATATTCACAACCACGTATTTTTGAAAAGTTGTCTACCAAAAGTCAGCTTTAAACAGATGTAAAAGTAAACTGCCACAGCTCCATCTTTCTGTGTAGGCATGTGGATAAACACACAAACATGTAGAGACAGGAAAAGAGTGCACTTCAGACACTGCATTCTGCTTAAGAGTTCTCTCAAAGCTTTATCAAAAAATTAATGTATTTAGACAAACTAATGTTCTGCAGTTTTTATTCCCTCATGCCTGAACTGAAAAAAAGTGATTTACCTTGCAACATCAATGTAATGAGTATGTGTTTCCTCCTCTAGACCCATAGCAGCATTTCGTAAGTAGGCCTGAAGAGATTCAACCAATGTTTGCAAAGGAACTCCATCAGTTGTCTGCTCTATAAGATTATCCAATTCATGGAGCATACTTTCTAAAGTATACTCTCCTTTCATTAAGCACCTAAGTGCTTCAGGAAAAATGATCTGCCGGAAGTTTGAGTTCAATTCCTGTTGGGAAGTAAATATGAAAATGTAAGAAATTTTCCCCTCCTAAGGAGTATCATATGCAATATCTTCGCCATGGCAGTATGACACCACCCTGCAGCAGACATTATCTAAAATATAACATGGTGGACGATGGGAGGTTTGGATGGATGGAGCGTGGTGCCCATGGCTCCAGGGTTGTGGGTTCAATCCCTGGGTGGGCACTCGCTTGGGATTTGGACTAGATCATCCTTGTGGGTCCCTTCCAACTCGGAATAACCTGTGAACTGAGAGTCAAGTCTGATGTATTCCTGCTTTAAGTTAATAGAAAAACAAACTATGCAGTTTTTCTTTTCCATTACACAACTATGAGTAAATTAAATGACACCACAGGAACCAATGCAGGGAAGGAAAACAGTACTAAGAGGCACAGAGCACTTCCCCCAATGCAGCAGTGGGCTAAAGGCAGGTACAGAAAGAACCAACACACTCTGCCTCCAAAACGAGACAAGACACACCAAGACGACTGGTTATCTCAACTGCTCAGTGAGCTGCACTTTATCTAAGAGCTCAAAGGAGGCACAACAATGTGCAGGTGAAAGATCTCCTCTGCAATGCAGTGGAACTGCCATGCACATTTCTGATACAGTTCTGAAGTGTTACTACTTCCAAGAGGAAAGAAACAAAGCAATGAAAATCCCAGTGCACTTACACAGCTCGGTAGGAAAATATTTTTCAAATACAATACAGTGGAACCAAAAGCCTCAAAGTTATTTATACCAGCCACAGTTTACAAGTCTCATCAATCTTCAGCAGATATTTCACTCAAGCTGCTTTACACTTTTTTTGTTTCATTCTTTTAGTGTGGAAACATTTCTACATTTCTGAATTGTGAAACTTTAAATCCATTTTTCTTCTTCCCAATCTCAGAGATAAAACCTGTTGTACAGGCCCCTCAGAACTTGTTTGAAACTATTTGCTCCAAGTGAAAATAAGTTTAGCAAGAGAAAACAGAAAGAACACAATTTAAACAGTCTGGAAGTTGTTCTGGCCTGTCAGCAATAGAATGAAAACCAGGTATGAAGGTGGTGTGTCTCTAACCCTGATACTAACTTCTTCCTTGTGGTTACTTACTTGATAGCAGTTTTTACAATTTGTCATGAAAAGATCAAAATGGTTTCTTTCAATCAATAAAAATGTAAACAGCAGAAGCAAATGCCTCTTCAGCTCAGCCAAATACAACAAACAAGACCAAGACTTAAGGAAAAAAATCTCAGCAGCATCATTCAGCCATTTAAGGAGAATCTATTACAAATAGATTAGCTTTACACTTGAAGGTTGGGGAAAAGTAACATAAAATTACCACCTGAAGTGAGATATATACTCCATTTGCCAAGTGAACAGCTTCTGATGCTTCAATGGGGTTTGGAATATCCAAGTCCTGGGGTATGAGATGACACTGCTTCAGCAACTGCACAAGGCACGTGACATTCCCACTCATGCTGCAAAGCTCCTCCAAGAACCAGGCTCCATCTCTTGAAGTCAAATCAACCAGTTGCTCTCCAGCACTCGATGCTGCACCTTCCATCATCAGATTTCGCCTAGAGGAATTATGACACTCAGACAAAATGCCTGCTGCTGCTTCCATCACATAATTACATCACTTGAACATTCCCTTCACGGGGTCTCAGACACGAACTCATGTTTCCCCAGTGGGAACTCACCTTGTCAGTGCACAAAGAGCAGAGATGATAACACTGGCCAAGCTCAGCGAGCCCTCCTCTCCATTCTCGTGGAGGAAAACCTTTATGCACCGTTCAATCTCCTTCAGCTGCTCCTCACAAACAGGCACAGTGACTGCCTCCTGTTTCAAACGCTCCACCTGCCTGATGAGCCTGTTGTTGATGTCTGCTGCATAGCGCTGCAGGGTCATTTCCGTGGCAGTTATGAACTGACACATGCTCGGAGGGGGTTGAGGAGCGTATTGCATTTCATACCTGTAAACAAAAGCACAATGACAGCATTTTCCCTTCTCAAGTGCCAGCAGATTGTATTCTGCTCTGTAGGTAGGAAAAATACTCCCCATTCCCATACCACCTACTCTTCATCAACTCAAAGTACCACAGGCAGTTGGTGGCCCTAGTGATGCTTTCACAGAGTCCTAGTATTTCAAATCTATTTGCAAGGACAGAACACAATTGAAGCAAAGAATGGAGAGAAGACAAAAAGGAAGGAAACAGGTTTCAGAGTAAATGCTTTGAATATAATCTAGATCTTGTAAACCAAGCCATAATAATGCTGGAACCGCCTGACTTCAGAAGAAAAAACAACCAGAAATTGCTTTAAAATCTACTTGGAAAAAAACCCCTTTAGTTGACTTAATCGATTCTCAAATATTACAAATTTTGAAAACCCTAAATATCACTACCCTAAAGCCATAAACATTGTTATTTTTTTTTTCATTACAGGGCAATGTTACTTGATTTTTGTGTTGAAGTATGCAGATTAAACTCTGGAACACTATTTTTAAAGCACTTTTTCATATTTTTCTCCAGATTTCTGGAATTATAGCGTAATATTGTCTTGCTTTATAATTAAATAGGTCCTTGCAAAAGTACTTATTTTAATTAGAAAATCAGCTTGAAAATCCATTATTCTGTCAACTTACTTCCTAAAAATATCCTGACAGCGCTCTATCGTCATGTTACAGATGAGCTCTTCCATCCAGGTTTTCCACTGCTCTATTCGGTGCTTCTGAAACACGGCTTTGGGATACTGCAGAGCTACTGTTGCATAGTTGTGCAATTGCTCGAGACAACCACGTAACACGGATCTTCTCTGCTGGAGAAGAGCACCAACCTCTCCTTCCAGTTGTTCACACTGACTGATCAGATGTGCTTGGCCTGCATTCTGCAGAAATGCCGTTGCTGGGACGTAACTTGGAGGACCTTTTAAGAGAGATGGTTAAAAATTAAGACACGTCTTCTGAACTACACATTTTATTGCATACAAATACTGAGCACTAACACATATCCAAAAATATTCTTTTAATTGTGATAAAGGAAGCATGGAGAATTTTGGGCACAAGGTAAGAGAATGATCCTGTGTCCAGCTTAGGAAGGACAGACAAGTTCCTTCAAACAAGTTGGCACAGAAATCTTCAAGTGTTCTGAACCACCCTTTGAAAAAGTCCCTTTCTTTTAATTTATTCCAAACAGGTCCTTGTCTAAGTTAGAGAAACCTCATAAAGCTTCCTGATATTCAGCTCTCATTGTTTTCAAACCACTAAAAACACCCCCAGAAATACGATTTCATACCTAGATCCATTTGTGTGCTGATTTCTTGAAGAAGACTTGCAAGTTGCGTTGCCTCTAAGTTACTGAAAGCAGTTTGGTAATGTGTTATCCACTGCTCAAACTCATTCAGCTTCACTTGGATTGCTTCTTGGACAGCTCTCTGTTGAGACTGCAACTGTGTGTGCTCAGAATACCTGAATTATTGAGGCCACAACATCAAGTAAGTACTACAAGAAAACACTATACAGAATACATAAGCATATAATACAATACAGCTACCTCGCTGATGAGAAAATGAATATATTCTCACCAACTACATAAAGCTTAAACAATGTTGCATTAATAATTAATTTTGTTTTCCTAAAAAATAATTATGCATGTGCATATTCATGTAATTCCCAAATTCAAATTAAGAAATATAAGTAGAAACTTGGATGAAAAGCTTTTTGTGCTATTTATCAGTAGTTGCCTTATGTAGATTATTCTGATGGGACAACACATCCAGCACCATTCTCTCTCTTGCTTTGAGCATTAAGTGTGGAACTGGCACTAGCACAGGGTATATTGGAGCATGAGATGCAAGACATAAGTAAGATTACTGAGTAGGAAAATAGTGTTACTAGCTGCTCTTTGGTTCAGTAGTTGTTCTTTACAAGGAATAACTTTTACCCAGTAATTCACCTCTCTCAAATACACACATTTCCAACACTTAACCCCATTAACTAAAACACCAACTGCATTGAACTGTGAGAACCCTGCAGGATTTCCTGGCTCCTCTGTACCTGTGCTGAAGCGTGTGGGAGGGATGATCCACTCCTTCTGCACCTTCCAGAAATTCTATCTCTTCCAGTAGTTTTCCTTGCAACTTTTCTACATCTGTCAACTGCTCTTGCAGGTTCAGATACTCTTCTAAACTACTGTCCAATTTTGGCAGCACAGCAAGCATTTCATCTCTGTTCTTAAACCAATTAACCTGTAAACAAGACACAGATGTTATAGAACAGGACTTAATTCAAGCAGGAAAGAGAATGTAAGATGTCAGAACTTAACCCTTCAACAACACTGTTCACCCAGGACTGCTTCCAGTGCTACAAGTGCTAAATCTTAACATCTTATTGAGACTGCTCTCTAAACCTGTTTTGATTCCCCTAGCCCAGATTCAGACAAAACACTAAAACATGTTTTAGAATTAAGCACATAGAAACTGAAAATTAAATACTTGCAAGTTCAGTATAAGCACTTCCCTTAATATAAATTCAATTTAGCTCAATAAAAATGGTGAACTATTTCTAATAAGTGACCACATCATCTACTATCTGGAAAATGCAAACAAATTAAATGAAAGCACAGGCCTACTTTAGTCATAAAATAGAAAATAACTGTAGTGAACTCACCTTTATCTCAGCCACCCTGGAAGAAAAGAGACTCCGTGTAATATCCCTCTCCATTTCCCTTTTGCTCTGTTTGTTTTCAGCCTGCTGGCCACCACCACCATAGACAGCTCCAGCAAATCCTGCTTCACCTCCAGCTGTCCAGTCAACCAGTGGATCATAAACAAAAGCTTCAAGCAATGTAAGCAAAGTCTCTCTCCCACGCCGCATAATATGAAGGACCTGCATCATATTTTAAACAGACTCATTCTGATTCTGCATTATCCCTACAGAACAGTGGAAATTTAGATGTCTAATACTGCACTTGAGTAGGTACAGAAATTCAGTGTATCCCTAATCACTAGAGGCAGCACAGTGTATAAAAATGCAGCTATGCCTGTAGGAACATCACCACAAATCACGGTTGCATTCACACAAACTCTATACACCAGCCACAGACACTTAAGGAGGAAAACTCTCCCTTTTTCAGAGTACATATTTTTGTTTTTGAAAACGTAACTGTTATGTTTATACAGGATGAGTCCCAAAGATAAGCAAAATAGCAAAGATTCAGGAAAAACATAACATTTTATATGTAGAGTTAGAAGTTTCTCTTCCCCCCAAATCATGGCTGTATCACTACTTGCATCTGTATTTACAGTTCACAGAATATTCCGAGTTGGAAGGGACCCACAAGGATCATCGAGTCCAACTCAACACTGTCTCCCTGGCGAGAATCAAACCCGAGTCTCCCACATTCCAGGTGGGGACACTTACCACTGTACTAAAGTGGATTTTTTATGGATTTATATGACAGTCTCATGTTCCTTACATTCCTGCCACAGGATATGTCTAAAATACATCCAATTACAATTACAGCAGAAAAGGTGAAGGCTTCATAAACTAGGAGCAGAAAGTTTAATAGAAAAGTTCTGAGACAGTTTTTGGCAAGGGACAGCCCTTAGTTTTCACATCACCTGTTCACAAGAAAGCCTGAAAACACCTTCCACTCCTGTGACTCCAAGTGCTGTTTCAATGTTGTGCGTCATCCGGAATGGAACCTTCTCTGGTACCCTAAGGCTCTTCCCTTTAAGATAAAAATTTAAGTTGCTTCTTTTAATTAGCAAGAAGGGAAACCTTTTATTTGAATAACATAGAGCATTTTTTAAATTACCTTTTTCAAAGCAAACATTATAATCTATGTGGACAACTTCTCCTGTAGTCATATCTATAAGAACATTATCCAGATGTCTGTCTCCAAGACCAATGATGTAGCCAACCATGGACATAACTGCAGTGGATCTTGCATACGACTTTAAAGAGAGTTTCAGGAAAAAATTATTTGTGGGAATCCTCTGCCAACACATTGGACTGACTACCATCTTAAAACATTATTTTAAGTGTAAGCGTAAGACAAATCAATCCCATCTTATTCCAAGCAGTTTTCTATTTGTTGCTTGATGACATCTTACAAGAGTTTTCTTGTCTTAGGCTGATAATAATAGTATAATAACATAGAGTTATCAGGTCTATACCCATTTTTTAATCCCAGATGGCACAACTGCCCAACACTTCCTGTTACAAACTTCAACAGTGCTAGCTCTTCAAATTCACAAGTGTCACTGCTTCCACACACCTCAGGCATTTGCTGCCCCTCATCCCATTAAAACCAGAGCCTTCCAAAGGTAAAATACATTTGTTGTAACTCACCTGTGTAACTCTCCACCATTCATCCGGAGTGGTACATGACGACCAGAGCTCCTTAGCGAGGAGATTTGGGGGAGTTGCTTCCATCAGTTCTTCCAGAACAGCCCTCATGACATTCAAGGGCCAGTCACGACGTGACACATCAAGACTAAGCCCGACTGCCTTTAAAGCAGGTCCAATTTTACTGTAGTAAAGTTCACTGGGTCTAGGCACAATTCCAGGATTCTGAGGAGTCTGGTAAGAGTCCTGAGCCTAGAAGAGGTAAAAATGGCAGTTTCTGTATTGCAACTCATTACTACAAAAAGTAACCCAAATTCAGTTTTGGTGAGAATGAAATAGGTAATCAACACCTCTACTGAGAATGACTTTTACAGCTCAGGGAATTCTTTAAAAATTCAATAGTTACAAGTCCAAATAAATGGAACACATTGTTTAGTTCTAAGTCTACTCTTATCAAAGTAAACGTCAAAAATATAACTGTAAAAACTGTATTTAAAACGAAATGAGAAAATGAGATACAGACCTAAAAAATTTTAACCAAGGTTAATTCCGTTTGTAAAAAAAACATTTTTTATTTTCATGCTAGAACAGCAAATTCATGTCACATACTGTATTAATATAAACACACATATATACAATTCCACTGACTTCTGGTGAAGTCCCAAGACATGTGAATACACAGAACCATTCTGCATTGTGAACAAAATACAAACCTTTAAAGACTACATGACTTATAACTGCAAAGCAAATCAAAATAGATATTCCTCTCCTGACAAACTCTTCTAGTTAGCATAAAACACAGTATTTCCTACCTTCTGCGCTTGTAGAGCAGCTTCTCGCTGTTGCCAGCGCTTGTAAAGACCAAACAAAGGTGTAGCTCCATCCACCCACTGGATCAAGCCTGACCTTGTTCCCAGAGGTGTCACAGAGTAGTGCCTTGCGTGGAACCGGGGTGTCTCTTGGCGGTTAATAGTAGCAAACATGGTGTTAACAATTGATAGGAACTGCATGATTCTTTCATCTAGATGCAAGTCTTCCAAACCTGTGACAAATTTGATGAAAATTCAGTTTCTAGATAAAAACTTGTTCTTCTCCTAGAGCCCAAAATTTAGCATTTTTTTAAAACCACTTTCAGACTATGAGTATCTTTACAAATTATGTAGATTAAGCATGAATTGTGCAGTACAAACCTAAATGTTTTCACGGCACTTACCTACTAGAATCACCAGTACAAACAACAGTTACTAACATAAAAAATTCGTCTTTCCCTTTCAGAAAAGGCAAAGAAGAGAGAGAGCATGGCATGTTCTAAAACAGCTCTCTCGGTATCATTCAGGCAGACAGAACAAAAGTTACACCAAACACCATTTCTAACTTTAATATAGTCTAATTTATAACAAGAGACAGTACTTGGCATGAGAAAAAACCAGTTACTCACCTTTGAACAGGTAGGGATAGTTCTTCCCATCTGAACCCAGGAAAAGCAGCTTTTTAGGTTTGGTTTTGGTAGGCAGGATTGTGATGGTGCTGCCCACACTGTGAATTGTGACTGTGTCCCTGGTAGAAACTTCTCCAGGAAGTGCAATTTCAGTGCTCATCATGGCAGCCAACCAAGGACTGATTTCTTCAAGTCTTAGGAGGTAACTGGCCCGTTTCTGTGCCCTTTGCTGTAAACTTAGCATAACCTATTCCAAAAAAATATTTTTCTTTTAGGTCAAGGTTCACCTAAACAGTTACCATTAAAACATAAAAACACCACCAAAACAGGCTTCAAGGGTGGTCATCTTCTAGAAAGCACAGTGGAGGTTTTTTAATTCCCTTTCACCCTTGCCACCCTACTGATCCAGATACAGTTTAGGAAGAAGATGACAAAAAACAAAACACATCCTTTTTGCAGCAAATATAACCTGTGTAGCAACAACTGCCAAAGTCACAACAAATCATGCTCCTCAAGAGGTTTGCTCCTGATTTTACAAATACTTGAGCTCTAGTTAAAGGCAGCAGCACTCAGCAACTTCCTACTTATCTATCTGCGTGTTGTTTGTTCTGCAAAGCAGAAGTACAGGGGAAAAAAAGTCTGTGTGTAGAATCTTGCTTCTGTCTAGCAAGACTTAAAAACCACGGAGACTGGCTCTGGACAGCTGAGTGAATATTTTGTTTCTCTTCAGACCCACAAGAAACCTCTTGTAAGAGAAGACAACAAGCAACAAAATACCCTTGGGAAGGGATGATCATTTGAAGGTTGCTGCACAGCCTGAGGACTATGCTTAGATAACTTGTTAAAATATCAACCCACTAAACTCAAATGGCACAGAAAAATGGTATTTAAAAAAACCAAACAACCCCTCTGCTCCCAAAACTGAGAGCATCCCAGACAGGAGAAGATTCAAGATATGAAAAACCAAAGAAATTCATTGGATAGAAATGCAGTAACACAGAGTCAACAGGATTTGTTAAAGGAAAAAATTAGAGTGCTTTAGTGTCCTGCATGCCTTGCTGAGAAGACAAAGTTTCAGGCTGCAATTCTGATATGGCAAGAGAACAAGAGAAGGAGAGGGTCAAGCAAAAGGTGCAGCAAGAGTCTCTACATGGTACTCTTCATCTGTGCATAGAATACCTCTTTAAATGGGAGCCAGCTGCTTCCAGGTTTAGCAGGATTCAAAGGATTCTTAAGTTTCTCGAGTGCATTTTCAATTGCATCTCCATAGTTATCCTGAAACCACTTCTCATGAGGAGTTTCTGCCGGAGCTGCAGTGATGCTCCGCACATGTTCCAAAGCGAACACAATGGGCTTCATTAGAGCTGTGTGCTTCTCACGCATGATTGCTATTTTCTCCTCTCTATTGAAGAAAACACATCAAAATTTCCTTTTAACACCATTAAACCAAGTTACCTCATTGGAGCATTAAAATAAAACAGCAAATGAGACATTGGAGAATTCATGAAAATTATTACATCTTTAAACTGAGGTTTTCAAGGATGATCACATTAAGAGTTTCAATCCACACTGAATGCATGATCCTCTGAAGCAGCTTTTTTCTTAAAAACAAACATTTTAACTGAGTTCTTCACCATGGAAAATTCTGACGAGAAACTCTGAGCAGAAACCGCTCTAAACAATTGACTGCTTTTAATAAGAGCTCTCTTTCTTTACTACTACTTCTTGAGGATGCACTATACATAAAAGGAAGAGATTCAGATATTTTTACTCTCCCCCTCTGTATCAGTCCTGACATCAGAATTCATGAGGCATTTTTAACCCCAGCGAAGTGCCTTGTGAATGGATCTCCCTCTTCTTCACAGGAGAACACAGGCAAGAGAGAAAAGACCTGCTCAACACTGAAAACTAAAACCAGATTGAAACGTGTTACTTCTTGCAAATACCTGTACTTACAGTAATCTCTAAATAGATCACACTTTTCAAAATGCTCGTCCTCGTTTCACCTGACTTAGAAATCAAGAACTACAGTATCTCAATCCTCAGCTTAATATGCATTGGATTCTCACACATTACTAAAGAAATCTCCACATGGATTTACAGGTAGACTGTTATGTTTCTCATTTGATTAAGGTACTAGCTATAGCACCAAGATGTTCTTGAAATAAGATCCCAGGCTTACAAAGCAGCAGCTGGGACAGTAGGAATTCAAGAGCAATACCACTGTTGCTTGGTTTGACTGCATGCTCTCCAAGAACCAACAGTTGTTATGGTGTCACTTGAATCAATAAAGAAGACATACTTTCGTAAGGTGTTGTTGTTTTGGACCCTCTTGACTTCATCTTCCAGTTGTTGAATCCGTCTGAGGACGTACATGTGCTGCTGCAGTAAAACCCCCAACCAAAGCTCATCCCAAAGAACTGTAACTCTGCGCAGCTCAGCCACCAGCATCTGCACCTGTGTAAAACAAGATTCATTTCTTTTAAAGACTCAGTATTCAGACTTGTTTCTGTAGATGAACACATCAAAAGAAGATGACAGCCTAAAGAAGAAGGCACACCAAACTTTCAGGAGGCTGACCCCCAAGATACACAAATTACATGTTTTGTGATCCAAGTACCCAAGTAGTGGGTACTTGTGGATTATTTACCTGCAATACCATTGTTGGATTTGCAGCAGAGAGTTTCTCCACAATTTTGCTGTAGCAATCTTGCATCATTGCTTGATCTTCATTTAATCCAGCTTTTGTGTCATCTTTGCTACTTTCCTGGGAAGCTGGGGCGCTCCCCTCATCACATTCACCACCTAACAGTTCTTCTCCTTGAATATTACCTAGCAAAGTAGGGATGGCAGAAGGCAGCTTGTTTCCTAGATTAAAAACAGATGTTAAAATATGAGCTATACTAATATATACACCACTCCATACTTCATTTAGCATCAGGTCTCCATATTATATTAAGTACTGACAAAGTATATGAAAAAAATGCAAAATTGAAAGGTCTTATTTGCCACACTGGTAGATTGGATGAAGAGCATCAGCGAGATTCTATAATGAAAAATATTGTTAAAATAGAAAGTATCAGAGTTACTGGCAGAAAAACTCAACAAGCCACTTCAGTATCATTTTATCCAGTATATAACAACATATTCGCTACAGTTTATTTGAAAGCTTATCTTTATCTCCATACCAGAGGTCTGGGATTCACTGCTAAGTGAAATGGTTCCCACTATTGCAGGATATAGGATGAGATGAGGAGAATCTTGAGCCACTCGACACAGTAAGTTGCAAATACTCTGACGCACATACACTTCTGGGTGATTCAGGCGGGAGAAAAGCTGGGGTATGATACCTGCACCAAGAGGAAAAGAAAATCTGCTGATTCACAGAATACTATGAGTTGGAAGGGACCCACAAGGATCATCTAGTCCAACTCACCATCTAACACCCATACAGAGACCAAACGCACATCCCAGAGTGGTAAACATAAACCTAAATCCTTCAGAGGCGTGCAGGCCACTCCGAGCCAGGAGAGACCCACACGATCATCCAGCCCTACACCCCCAGCTAGACCATGTCACTGAGCTCCTCATCAAGTCTTCTCTTGAACACCTCCAGGACATTTTCATTTCAAATGAGGCAGAATTTTATTTATTCTTAAAAGCATGCCTTTCTTGGAATTGAGAGGAAAATTTATAAATTTCCAAAGAAGTCCAAAATAAATTGCATTGTTACAGTAGTTGGCCTTCTCTTCCACTGCTTTCCACACTAACTCCATAACCTTTTGAGGGAAAGTCCCTGAACAACCAAAACCAGTAGTGTAGTGAGAAACTACTAGTGAGATACTTGGCTGTAGCCACACATCTTTTTTTAAATGTAGCTAGAAAAAAACCCCATTTGTTTTTATGGTCATAAAATGATGTAATACTTCACAAACTACATTTTCTTATTCCTTCCCACATCTTCAAGTGGGGGAAGAAGGGGATCAGAATCTGTGCTATTTAACTACTCTAAGATCAGAGTGTATGACAGACTCAAATCTCTTTAAGGACATTACTTAGCAAAAGACAGGCTCTCTTGCTGTGATGCTTAAATAAGATAAAAGTGCAATAAACAGCTTTCTGCATTTAGAGAAAACGCATCAAAATTGATTTCAACAATTGGATCATATATACTTACCTCTCCAAGGAGCAGTAGGTGTAGTTTCTAGCCCGTGCTCTAGATACTGCCTCAGCTCTCCAGCGTGTTTCACCAGCAATCGCAACAGTCTTAGGGTTGCCATTACAATAACATCATCAGTGCTTTGCTCAGAGTTGTTCCTTAAATGCAGTCTGGGATCTTCTTCATCAAGGGGAACCTTGAAAAAAAAGAAATATTCCTCTAAATTAAGTATACAGTTCCTATCATTCAGAAAAGTTTGTAACTGATTTTCTTCATCAGCATGAGCACTAACCTGACCAGCATTCAATTTGAGGAAAGTAAAGTATGCGCTGCAGGAGAGTTTATAGAGACTGAAGATTCTGTCTACCACTTTCCTCCACACTTTAATTAATCCTTCTGTTGCATTTTCATCTAGATCTGAAAGCCAGGGACAACTTGTTAATAACTGACGCCATATCACATCCACCATATCATCTTCTTCATTGTCCTCATTTTCAGTGATTTGCAGAGTCATATCTTCATCCTAAATGCAAAATCAACAGGAAAAAAACTTAAGGCACCCAACAATTTCTACAAGCACTATTAGTCCCTAATTCAATTTTTGTCTAGGCAACTCATGCAACTGCATTACTTGACCACATTGTCCTAAGTTCATACAATAGATGTGTTACCATTTAGCTAATGGATATTTTCTTGTACTGTCTGAAATTTAACTTTAAGACACTAAGAAGAGTTAACATCAATCACAAGTATAGGAAAGGTAAGGTTCACACTGAAGTTGAGCAGTTTTTTAGCAAGCAAATTTACACTTACTTGAATCCCAGCTGGACGACACACTGCCTGCCCAAGAATCCCATAGATTTTCTCTTTATCTTCCTCTGCAACGTTGTCTGGAAGCAGGTTCTGAACCTCAGATTTTTCCCGGGGCAGCAGACGAACACCTTCTCCCTGACTGTAACATTTAATGAATTATTGATTCCTGTCACATGAGTACTTGTAGAGGCATTGAAACCATTAAGGCTGTATATATATAAAACTTCTTGTGGAAAGAAATCATCTGTATCTCAGAACTAAACTACGTAGCTTCTTTTTGCAGAGGGCAAATAACCTCAAAAGAATATTCATTTCTATGTTCACATGCAACTTTGGACCACAAACAACAATAACCATAAATACAAAGCCAGAGTTTATCTTAAGAAAACTAATTGTGTTATATTAATGTCAAGATTAGGATGAATTTACCTGGCATTATCAACTACTTTCCGGCCCCATCTGTAAGCCCAGCTGGCCAGGGCTGCCCAAGACTTGGCCACTTCAGGTGCCTGTACTGAAGACAAGTGATACAGCTGGCCCAAGATGAAGTCTGGTTCTCCCACGCCAATGTTTACTGTGATAGGAGAAATATATGTTATAAAACCTACTTCTAATTTCCTTAACACAAAGTAACACCAAAACTTTATGAACCTGCAGTATTTTTTTAGTAAAATTAATACCCAAGGGTGTAAAATTTTCCAAAAGGCAATTATTTTTCAGTTCTGACTCCGCTTCAAAACAACACCCAGTTTACATCTGGCAACAACCACTGCTTATATTCTACAGTTGCTTCCTCTTCTGCAGGGAGAAGGAACTGAAGCAAGAAACCCATGACCTCCAAAAGAGCAGGATGCTAGGAAAATAAATACAAGTGATGAAGCATTTAAATCTTTATCAGTATAATTGGTGCTATCCCTCAGTGGACTAATCAGTAACTAATTTTAAAAAAATAATAAGGAGAACAAATCTACCTGTAGATTCACTTTCAATCCTCGGATATTCTTCTTCTAGTGTATTAACAGCTGGGAGATCAATCAAGTTACATATGTTTTTAGACAAGGTGGACAGACCAGTGTGATTCTGCTGCTGTCGAGCTCTATATACTTGTTTCAACTGTCCTGAAATCTCCTTCCATTCTGCTTGAATCCATTTAGCCAGTGTGAGAATAGATTTAGCAACTGCATATTCAGCTTTGGCAGACTTGCAGAAAGATATGGCACAAGAACTCAGCATTTCCATGGCATGTGTTGACTGACCTGCATATCATGAAAAGCACATCTTCAGTACTGTGTTAACCTTATTCAAAACACTTCTGAACTTATTCAGATACAGCTTGCAGTAATGTATTTTTACACACGAAATTTTATTTTGAAGTTAAAAATTACAAGTAAGGAAAGACTTGCAAAAACACTTTCAGAACTAGACAACAGTTAATAGGATGAAATCAGTTCCCAAGGATACACTCCTATTATGATTTCTTCAAAGTCAGGGGAATTAGCCCAGTTACAAGGACAAGAAGCTCAAGTCCCTGCAACACAATTAGCACAGACTCACCTGCTGTATATAACAATTTTGTTTTCTCAATATCGAGTTCAGGACCCCATTTTTCATCTATCTGACCTGGTGCAGACAATTTTTTAAAGTGCTGGACTAAGTCCTGTGCAGTGGTGGCTTTTCCCAGCTGAACCTCACTGCACTGGGCCAGCAGCCGGGTCGCCAGGGCGATATTTCCTCGCTTCCGTGCAAATTTCGCTGCTGTTAAGCCCAGTTCCATTAGGTGGCTTTTAATTGGGACTGTTGGTTCTGAAGAAGAAAGCAAGACATTGTAAACAAAATTATTAAATGATTATTTGATACAGAATACATTGGGCAGAAATGGTGTAAAAGGCCATCAGTAAAAAATTGCTCAGCTCTTGCCTATTCTAACACCTCCTTCAGACATTTAGAGGACTTTGTTTCTGCTTAGCATATTCATACACCCCATGTGGAACAAAATACATATATCCACAGATTATCTGCTTGGCAAAAGATTTCCCCCCCCCAACCATTCCTCTTAGCTAATAAAGCCAATTGTCCCGAGAGACCTTCCTTTCCTCCCATTATCTCTCACCACACCGCACGTTTAAAGGGCTTTTGTGACTCCTTTTAAAGAAAGGCCCATCATTCAGAGGTTGAAGTGTTCTGTAGTGAAAGCATTTAAAGTATGAAGACATGAGCAGATAAGGTGTTATTAGGAGAGTACCGAACTGCTAGAACTTCAGAATACCTTCTTGTTTTTAACACTGTCTACATCACAGCAGTAATTGAGACCATGAGTTGTACAGCAAGCCACCTAAATGACAAAACTTGCCTTTTAAAAAGTAATTCAGCAGCCCACATACCTTTAAGTTTTTCCATCAACTGATTCTGGTACACTGTGTACCTCAGTGCATGCATCCAGGGCCTTACATCGTGCTGCTTGCAGGACCTCAAAGCATCATTGAAGAGAGGTACAAGACAGTCCTGGAAGAGGCACAGAAGTTGCATAGTTGCCACAAGAGACAACTTTTCACTTATTAAAACAAAGGATCATTTTAGTGCCAAGTAAACATTTGTATTTTTATTTCATTAAGAGATGCTTGTTTTTGAGAGATCAACAAAAAGAATCAAGCTGAGTTCTTTTCTGAACAATGTGATTTGATAGCATTCAATCATTCATACTGGTTAGAGTCTGAATGTTGAATTACTGAAGAGATTTATAATTAGAACATTTTAAAGTTGCTTTTAAACACACAGACATACCTCTGATGTCAGCCTGTTGCATACAGTGTTCTCCAAGGCAGATGAACAATACAACTGAAGAGTGCTCAACACTGGCAAAGACTGAGACACAGTGAGAGTGGAAAGTCTCAAAGGCCCAATAGCAATACGTGAGGTTTGCTTTAAGTACTTAATTAGATTTCTGAAATAAAAGCATCAGAACAGTCATTTTTGTTAGCTAGACTTTAAGAGTAGTGATATCAAAATTGCTGAAGAAAAATCAAATTCAACATTTTTAAAAAGATGGGAACATCTTGCACTAACACAAGTTAATGACAAGTCATTAACTTATTAGTATAAGTTTAATATAACACTTATTATTAAACTGACAAGCAGAATTACATTATCAACTATAAGGACTTTATCAACTACATAAACTCCGAGTTGAACATTGTATTTTTCCAGAGTAAGCTTAGAACCCACAACACCTAGAACTGGCAAACTACCACAGACATTGAAGCTTTACATAAATTTATGTTTAACAAATTAAAACAGGTTTTCACAGTGTTTACATTCATTTATAGCACATTTCAACTTACTCAGATATCGACTGCCACCTTTGCTCCTGTTCTATGTGGTTTACAGCTGTTGCCAGACAGACTGAACTTCTCAAAAGCTGTACTTCAACTGCTTTTTGAAGTTCTCTTGGATCAGGACTCAGCATATTAGGAAGGAGCTTCTTCATGTCTACATGGAGATTAAACAATTGAAATCAACTAGAACTGCCAAATTTTATCAAGCTTCACCATCTGAGAATGCACTTTTGACCGTAGGAAGATCAGAAAATATCTCTTTACAAATATATAAATGTATTTTATATATCCATGTATTTATATTACACATTCACGGTAAGATTTCTTATGAACAGTCACATTTACTCCAGAAAATAAACTTGCATCAACATTTAGGGTGACCACTGCCAATCATTTTGAAGCTTGAATCATAAAGGTTATGGTCAGTCCACTGAACACAGCAAACTGCATTCAGAAGTTTCAGCCTGTCATTTATGCCGACAGATGTATGAAGAATTATTTATTTTTGTGTTTGAAGTACATAATGTTAATTTATGCATTTATACCTATTTTTTCTTTGGATCCCCCTGCAAGAAGGTTGATATTTTCTCCTGGTAATAATTCTAGTTGCTCAGTGCATTCAGTAAGTTGTCCAGACTCAAAGCTGCTCAAAGATCTGCAATTCAATGTTTATAGTTTTATTTTCACATTTCTTAATTTACTCAAGTTGTTAAGCATAATACTATACAGGAAAAAAAAAATACTTAAGTCTAACTCCAAATCCTACGGAGTACTTATGACTAATTCCAAACAAAAAAAAAGCCAATTTTCACAAAGATCAATCAAAGGCACTAGTACTGCACCAAATTTACAAAAACACTCAGAAATTACATTTTCAGCTCCATGATGAGCACTCAGGCTCATAAAAAACTGCATTAAACAACTGCAATAAGGGACCACCCCTTTCTCTGACAGAACCAGTCACCTTGTCAGATCTGCAAGATTTTATTTCATTGCTTCCTTTTGCCTTTTTTTTCCAAGTCAGGAAATGGTTCAGCCAGGAGTATTTTATGATGTTTACCACAGTCGTGCAGGGATAGAAAGTAATCAAGTTGTTAAATGAAAAGAAAGGACCCTTAAACCCTTGCAGGACTCTTCACTGTCACAAGTATTCTTCATCAACAAGACAAATATCAAAGGTCAGGAAATAAATGCACAAGCTACAATTCTAAATGCCACTAAAAAAAGAAACAAAATCACAAAAATTAAGAACCTGCTTCCTTCCCATAGTTTTGCATTGAATTAATGACTTAAAATATTTAGCAACTGTACCACTGAAATGCATTTTAATTTTTTGCTACTGTTTCAGTTGTGCAAAGGGATGCATGTTCTGCTAATAGAAGCAGAATAAATTTGCTTTTTCATTCAAAGATGTTTTTTTCTTGAATACTAAGAAGCCTCAGCAGCCAGAAAGCCACAGGAATTATTTAGAACAATGTTATCTCTTCATTTATCTGCAAATATGGCCAAGTTTTCACTCTCCCAAGAACACAATTTTCTTCTACTTCGAAAGAACAGCTCTATTTAGGAACGGACATTCACTTTCTAAAATCCATAAAAACATCAATATTTCCATTCTAAAATAAATGAACTCCAAGGCATAGTTGAACAAATTAATTATACCCTTACTTTATGTAGTTAAAATCTGCTTTCAGATTGATTGAGGTATTACTATTGCTTTTCTTCAATTCATGGACCATATTTTGCCACTCCTGAACAGCAGCCCAGTCCGCAATGGAAATGTAACATTCACACGCCTTGTTACCCAAGTAGTTTATAACTTCAGGTGAAGAGTCACTTGGCTTAGTCAGAACAGTCTTTCTAGTTTCTCCTAGGAAATGAAAAAATTATCTATATACACACACTTAAATATGCATTTTAAAATAGCAATTCTGTTACTCAAACGTAATTTCTCTGTCTTTTGTCAAGAAGAATAATTTTTTGAAAGTCCAGTAGTTACACAGTGTTTGCAGTATTCTTCCACTGACACTTTTTCTAAGGAAAAAAGAGAACCTTTACAAAGGAGGTTTTGGGAAATTTTAGTCCATATCTGTAAAGAAGCATCAAACCAGAAAAACAGAACAACTAAATTATGAACAAAGGAGGTTCTTTGTCAAAGATGAAACGGAATACTGTAACCAAGTCTTAGTTAAAAACCTCTGAGTAACTAGAGTATTTATAATGCAATTATGTCATAAATACTAAGGTTTAAGTTACAATGATCTAAAATAGTTAGAATGAAATTAGGAAGATAAAAAACGTACTTTACCTATTATTTTTAGTCTCACTGAGCTAGACCTCAGTACTGCAACCCCCTCCACCTACACACAGTATTTACATATTTCAATGGCATTGAGTGGCTCAGTTTAACTGCAGGCAGAAACAGGATTTCAGATTTCAGAGTCAGACATTATCACAGCTGTATCACTGAATCACAGAATCACAGAATATTCTGAGTTGGAAGGGACCCACAAGGATCATCGAGTCCAACTCTTAACACTGAATCCTCTCATTTCATGGACATGCATTCACAAAATGGTATTTCTCTTAACAAGAAAACAATAAACACTGACCATTCAAGGAATGCTTTGGGCTGGCGTTATTCACACTGTTGGAATTGGCCAACTTCAGCACAGTCTTGTCAAAGCCTGTTATACAGCAATCCACTCCCGTCATGGAGCACAGGTGCTCCTGGTATTCTGCAGTTGCTTTTTCAAACCTTAAACAGTTTAATATTTTAGTCAGCATTTTAAAGGACTGGGTTGTTTATTTTTTTTAATAGACTATATTTTAAGCATTTATTTACCCCAATACTCAACAAGTTCACATCATCTGCAGCAAAAGAAACGGATTAACACAGGATACAAGTTTACTGGATGAATTTCCACGTTACAGCATAGGATAAAAGCTTGTCCAGTCAAGTTTTAAAGTCAACTTCAAGCCAAGTACAGAGAGAGGGAAATGAATGAGTTTTGTATTTGACTGTCACTATTTGTACCTGAATGAGTAGAGCCAAATACTGATTAAATGCATATTATTTATTAGAGGACTGCTGAACTGCCTCTAGGGCAAGAATTCACACCTTAAACTTAACACTTCTGAGAAACTTCCCACCTGCTACAAAACTGCACATGATTTTTAAAAATCTTACCAAAATGGAAGAACATAGTTATGGCTTTGAAATGTCTAGGTTTGTTTAGGGATTTTTACACAAAGTAAATGAAAGGTGTCTTTCACTTCATACAGAAGAAATTATTCATTCCTTGAAGGAGATGAAAACACCAAAATGAAGACACACCCTATCTGAATGATGACCCATTTATTTGTTCTGCATCCAAAGATTCTACTGCAATAGACATAGAAGCCCTTTTTTCCAAGCTTAACTACAACTGCAAAGCATGTCCCTCTCCCGGCAAACTGAGGCAGGATAACACATTGGTCAGAAAAGTGACTAGAAAATATTTAAATTAATACTATTTTGAAATTAAGAATTAAATAGAATACGACAACAGCACTGTTGTATACAAAACACTAATTAAAAAAACAATTTAGGAACAATTTATATTCAAATCCTGACATTTAATTAAAGCCAGTAATTAAAATACCTAATCCCTCCAGCACTTCTAGGTATCTCTGAAAATATACACTCACTTTAATTGGCATGGAAATTAGATCAGCAGCCTTGCCTCTTCCCAAAATTTAAAATACTCAGAAATAGAACTACTTGTAAGAAGGAAAAAATGTCCAAGTACATAGCATGCAGTTATTTACGGAAACCTACCGCCCTTCTGCTTGTTGAGCTACAGAATTGATCCAGGACAGACTCTTTCCAACTACAGCAGAAGACCAGACAGCAATACCCTGAATGGCTTCAGGACAGTGCAGCTCACATAAAGCCTCTACCAGCATCATAATTGTCACTTCCAGTTCATTTCCCTGAAAACCAACAAAAGCATTATTAAACAAAACCTACACAAAATAAGAGCTATATATACACATGGGTATGTACTTGGAAACAGTGTTCCATTAAATGCATCTACAAGTCCTCCTGACATCCATCTTTGCACTGCTTTTGGAAAAGCAGGGGAGCTGTGGGATGTACTGACTGCCTTAGCTTAGTTCTTTCAGAACATCATGGGAATATTTTTGCAATAGTCTACAGAGTTTGAAAAATCGAGTACCTGAGAGATACTATTATTAGTTTTCATTTCTGTGAGTAAATCAAATCCATGCCTGACTGTCACAGCAGGCTGGCCAGCCAGCAGTCCAACCCTCATGATGGAAAGCCTAATCCGGGTCAACCAATCCTGGCACGTCTGACGATTCGTATAGAAGAATGTCCTGATAACCTTTAAAGACAAAAAAAAGGAGTTTCACGACACCATTCTTCTGGAGGAACTAAAATAACAATTAGAGGAAGAAAAGTTTCTTTTCTCCAGTTCAGCTTTCAATTGAGAGATGAAGAAATGGAGAAAATTCTGTATCTTTAGTTTTATTAATGCAACTGCTCTGAAATCACACATAGCATCCAAATGGCCAGGTACACTGGCAAACAGTCTTGACATGAGCTGACAAGTTATGTATTACTATCATGTCAAGGTCTGGCAATTAAATAGCTTATTTCAACAGGAAAGAATACTTTTCAGTTATAACTACACATTAGTTAGAATCTACAAATAAGCGACTGCTACAAACTAGAGGTGCTACAGACTTGCTCACTTGGTACCACTATACAAGCTGGTTCTCCAGAAATAAAGCTTGGTTAAACATGTTCTCTAGGAACAAGCCCAAATCAAAGCCAGATGTGAGTCTCAGACTTGAAGAAGTTCTTCTGAAGTGCCACGGTTAAGAACTGAACAACCCTGAAAACACCCTTCATCCAACAGACTGCTCCAAGTCACACCAGCACTGTAAGGCAGACAAACCTTGGGTGGGGAGGTCAGAGCATTGGCACATCCTTCATATGCATTGTACATCAGTTTTTCCAAGTTCTCCAAGTACTGCAGAAGTAGAACAAGCCTAAGCTGGTTGCTACTGTGTCCTTCATCGTTGTCTGCAGTAGTCCACTGGTTGACATCTTGATCAGGGTTTAACGTATGGGCTGCAAGACTCCTAATAATACCTATACATTGTACCAAAACATGAGGGAAAGTTACCAGCCAGCAGTGTATTTAAGCATATCCAAGGATAGAAATGCTCAAAATCTATCCAAACACACTACCCAATCTATCAAAGTTGAGTAATTACGCAACATCTTCAAAAACTACAATCACTGAAAAACAAATCCTCTGTTCCTTTTGCCTTGGACGTGAAGACCTTAATTTACAACCTTATAAAAAAATCCCATTAAAATAAACTGTGTTTTTTACTTTACCTTCAATTGTTTGAAATGTATCTTGGGCTCTACCCAGAGGAGTTCGTAACTTGGACAGAACAGTGAACTGAGCTGCTTCCCAAACAGCCCATTGCCAAAGCACAGCATCTGTCTTCAACAGGTTACGAGGGATGGTTGGCTGATCTCTCTTATCTAGTCTTTGACAGCTATAGAATAACCTTTCTAACCAATTATCCTTCCTGAAAGAAAACATCAGTACATTAACACAAGTTTATACTGCACACACCTCCACCTCCCTATTGCCCTCAGACAAATCTCTCCCAGTTATTTCCAAGCAGCAACAAGCATACATGAGTAAATATGCCAAAAGGTGTGTATTTAAGATTTTTTCATACTTCTAAGTATTTAGAAATAATACTGAAAGTAAAGCAATGTAATTTTTAAAGATAACCACAAATTCCAAAATAAATTTACTTGGAATTCTTTGCTACAAATTCAACGTCAATGGATTTCAGTTCTACAAGAAATTCTTACCCAGTTCGGTGGAGGTTTCCATACAAAATAAAACTAATGACATCAGAGAAATCCTGAGGGTGGAATGTATTACTTGGAGCTTTGCTCATATGACTTCTTATGGCCAAAGAAATTTCTTGTATTTCTGTGTGGGTACGGTTACTGCAGGAAGAAGGGGAAACAACTCAGGCTACAGTGTGCTTGAACAAATTAAAAAAGGTTGTGCAAAACACTTATACACACACACATATATATGCAACATGGAAATAAGTATACATTTTGGTAATACCAAGTGCTTTCAGAGTTCAGGTCTTCAAGACAAATGGTAGGAATAATATTGCTGCAGTATTCATATTTGCTACAAGAAGTAATGAATAGCTTATCAAATTTGTTAATTACTTTGTGTCCTACCTACTGTTCTTAAACCTGTAAAATGTACAAGAGAGAGCAAGACACTTCGAATCACAGAATCATCAAGGTTGGAAGAGACCTTTAAGATCAAGTCCAACTGTCAACCCAGCACCATCACTGAAACTTCTCACTTTTTGATTTTATATTAAGACAGCATGATGACATTCCACTGGTATTATTTTCCAGGTAAGTGTCATTAAAGAAATAAACTAAACCATTCTTTATGTTCATCTGAACAACTTACCTCAACACAACGTCTAAAGGAATTGACTTCAGAAGTTTTCCAAAAGCTTGTCTTACACGAGCACCGCTATGCACCAGCTGAACACGACACACATCAACACACCTGCAACACCAGAAAGGAAAACAGTGGTGAGATCTCTCTTAACAGCGTCATTCAAACAAAACACAGAACTCTGTGCAAGTACCTTTGTAAAAGGTCATCTGGAAGGGAGGAAGACAAGGCATGGAGGCTACTACATGCTTGGAGACAAATGTTCACATCTTCCAGAAGTGCTGAATTAAGGAGTTAAAAGAAAAAGAAGTTATTTTTGCTGGAATTAAATTCTGCATTACCCTGGTTGTGTCAGACCACCTAAAGATATTTTTACAGCACAGCCAGTAAAAGGAGACACAGTCTTTAAGCAAGAGTTTTGACTGGTTCTACTATAACAAGTAATTGCTTAGAAAGAAGGTGTGCTACCAGTTGCAGGAGCAACTTAGGGGCCTTTTTGAACTGCTGACAGATAAATCCCTCTTTGACCTCCAAACACTAACATGGATAATGTATTCCAACAAGAAAAAACTAAGGTGAAGTTAGCAACCCCTGTCCAGCCTTGGGAAGTTATTACTCATGCCAGTAGTGTGATGCAACTAAAAGCACTTGTTCTCATATTTCTGTTTACAGGTTTTAAAAAAGAAAACACCACATCACTGATTAGTTCCAGTGATTTTGATATAACAGTAAGTTGCAGCTGGGAAATTAATTTACAAAAAATGTCGGTGACATGTCAAATCTTACCTGTAAGGTTGCTTTTTGAGAAAATTAATAGTTTACTTAAATAATCCATTGAAAACCATTAAGAGTGTAACTAAGTTTTTGCACAATAAACACTTGAAGCATCCATAAAATAAATTAATTACAGTTGCTGTACTTAATATTGAAATGTAAAAAACAGCCAAGTAAAAATATGCAGTGTCTTACTGTTTGCTAAAAGTCCTTTACAAAACTTATGAAAAGATGGGAGAGAAAATAATGGTGCATATGTCTCTGATTTTTTCATCAGAAGAGCCACTTCCAAAGCCCACGTCGTAAGTAGTTTCCTTCAAAAAACAAGAGCATTGATCACTCTACACAGTTACGGAAAGGTACCTTCCAAAATAACTTAAAACTACTTCATGCTGCAGATCAGGATCACACCATAACTTGAATTTCTTAAATGAGATGTTTCGTAAGTTCAAATAGGTCCCTAACTTTCACAGCGTTTTGGTAAGACAGGATGGGAACTGTTGTAAAAGGGTGCTTTTAGTGAGCAAAACTTTTCCTTCAGTGAAGTTTGACAGCTCTGCTTCTACTGTATAAATATTATGATGCTTTAAACTTTTCCAGTTCTCATCCATAAAAACAACCAGTTACTTTTTCCACAGGTACGTATTTCATTATTGGTGTTTAAAAGCCCCAATTATTTGGTAAATATTTGGTCTGGTTAAATTTACCCCCAATTTTACAGATTAAAAGTATCCCGGATTCTAATTAAGGCATTCTACTGGGAAAAAAGAAATCTCCCAATTTATAAGAAAATGTTGTTACCTGGTATCTTGAGTAAGATTATCCTTCTTAAGCAGTAGGCCCAAAAGGTTCAGTATGATTGAGAAATGTTTTTTTGTTGCTGTGGTTACAGTACTAATAACAGCTCCATCAAACAGCGAGGGAGAGGAAGAACTGAGGCTACTGGATATGAAATGGTCGTGCCTAAAAAGGCAAGGAATAATATAAAATATAAAATGACCTCAAGACTAGGAATACTTCCCTGAAGTTTACAGGGGAGAGGAAAAAACCCAACAAAAACCAGCATAAGTTCAATGTACACTCTCAGAGCAACCACACTGTCAAAACCCAAGTATTTTGATCCCTGGCCAAAAAGAACAAAGCTACAATTTTACATCAGTCCAAGCAGCCCAGTAACCTGCTTTCAACTGTCTGGTGTCAGTGCTTAGGGAGAAGTCACAAACACCATGGTATGTACAGAATAACAGTTCAACTATCTTCCCCTTCTTTGAAAATATTTTATACTATTAGGTCTAAAACAGATTTACACCTGTTGTTTACATCTCATTACCTTGCCTGCATCTTTAAGTAAGCAAAATAAGCAATAATCTTTCCTTATTTACTTTCGGTAGAGTTCTCCCTCAGTTATCTCTATTCAAACACAAGATTTCTAATCTGCTTTTAATGAAAGGCCAACTTTAAGCCAGGATATGCTTTCCTGGCAGAGATACAGCTTCCCTGCAATTAATGACAGTAAAAACTGATTAGGAAAGTTTAGGCAAAAGCTTGATCGAAATGGCAGCTTATTTAAATTCATCCCTCCAACAACATACTCTATTCAGATCAGTCCATCCTAGTGCTGATAAAATACTGATGAATTATTGAACTTCATACCTGGAGCAGTGTGAATACAATGTATAGAGCACTGCATACTGGACAGCAGGGAAGTGAACTGCGATGTCCCCATGAACAATCATCAGATTTTTACTCAGCAGTGCAAACACAGTCGGTGAAAGGGCCCACATCTAGAAAACAATTGCAACATAAGCAGAGAAACATAAAAAGTAGGATCCGTTTTTAAGTGTAGTTTCTGTTACCATTAATTAATATGTTTTGCTTTCTCCCAGGGGAAATAATTTAACTTTATTACGTTCTACTATTTTCTTTCCTCATTTTAAATAGGGTGCTAAAAGCAGATCATGCTTTTATTTGGCAAGATCTGAAGACAGTGTTTTCATATGGCTGATATAGTACCAAAGGACATGTTAAAGCTGCTGTTATGTTCCTTGATTTTCAAAAACAATTACTATGATGATCTCAGAATCAATCCATTAATAACCCTGTAAGATGCCCTTCCCTAGCACCCTGTTGGTGTAATTCATCATAAGTAATAAAGCAATTTTACACTCACTGCACACATTGTCTGTAGAGCTTTTACTCACCCCAATCAATGAGTTTTTCGCATTTCCAATTGTACTTAGAGCACTGAGGTCAAATATAACAACAAACTTGGCATTATCCACATTGGATATAAGCTTCTTGAAAGAGTCATGCTGGATTTCAAAACAGGCCTCAGGAAGGTGTAAACTATAGAGAAGACTATTTAGAGCACAGGTCATTTCTCCTAAAATCAACCTGTAAGCAGTCTCCAAAACAGGAATGTTCTTCAGGCTCAGTACAGCTTGGTATACAGCAAGGGCTGCTGCAACAACCTTGAGAATATAAACACAGTAATAACTGATCAGAACAAAATCATAAAATACTCATCAGCAACAAAAATTACTCTTCTTTAACAGCCTGGTGTGGTAACACACAGCTATTTTCAGTTTTCTGTAATTAAGTCCCTCTTGCTTAGAGAATCTATTAATTACTTTCTAACACACTGAGTAGATGAACTAAGGAGTTTTCCATGTGGAATGATGGCCAACTTACCTTATCAAATCTAAATGCTAAAACCAAGGAATAGCTCTATCTGCCTTTTTAGAAGGTTAGATAGATTAAAAAAATATATCTAAGATGAATGCAGTTTTAAAGCTTAATATATTCTAATAAATGCATGAAGGCCGTTGTGATACATTTGTAGAAGTCACTCTTACCTCTTTCTCCTTATGATAACGAAGAACAAGTAGTTTAGACTCTGGTATAAATAATTTCTCTACAAACGATGACGGTAGTTTTGTATTTATTTGTTCAACAATCTGGTGACAGAAACAGTATCTTTAAATATCTTTAATAATATAACAAAATTAGGTAAAAATTAATTAAAGTATTGCCTGTTTTTCTAGTTTGTATATATTATATCTAGGGGAAAAAAGTTCCCCAGCAATGCAAGTGGGGTTTTTTTATTTCACTTTCCTAAAAGTCAGTTTCAGAGAATAAGTTATTCTCAGGCTTTAACATCACAGCTGGGAGGGAAAGTTGAGTGATAAATTCACGCCAAGGTAAAATCTAGAGGTTTTGGCCTACTCTGTCTTCCCCATGAACTGACTTCATGGCATAAATAAACACAACATATTAAGCACTAAGATTCCGAAATTCTTTAGGTGGTGTTAATAACTGCAGAGGCCAGAGAACATTACTATCCAACAGTCAAGCCAGACATAAGGAGAAAAACAAGGCAAAAAACATCCAAAATATTAGCAAAAAAACAGCCCCACCAGAAAACAAAAATACTCAGTCTATAACTAAATGCCACTCCATCAACAAGCCAAATGCACAAACAACCCACCAGCACAAGCTTTAAAGAAAAACAGCATTTATAAGAGGAACTTCTTGCTTATGATCAGGAAGAGTTTAAAATCTGATACACACCTTAAAAAAGGGAGGTAGCTTAGAAAACAGTATTTTTCAATGCAAAAAACACCCACAGTAATAAAAATATGTACAAACCAGTGTCAATAGATTCAGGACTGAAATGACATAATCAGTGCCACAAGTCTGGCAATTTTCCATTTGATCTAATCCATATGTGATGACCATGTCACAGTGTATGGTCATACTGGGATCCAGGCTGCCAAGTAAAACCCCAACACACTCATTGGCAGCTGTAAGTACAGCTTCAGAAAAGAACACTTGGTTTGCTGCAGTCACACATCTCATTACTCTGTACAGAACCTAGAAAATGAAAAACACAACTAATTTAAACTCCATTAAAAAAGAGATGCTATATAATTGTATTCACACCCACTTGAAATCCTGTCTCACCACCCACTCTGCAGCTTGGTCAATTTTATTCTGAACAATTCACATCATGGCATTACACTTCAGAAGGGTAAGAAAAAAACAAAGTTTCCATTGCTTGGTTTCCAATTCAAAGACCTAAAAAACCTAAATTCACTGTTCACAATTCTGTTCAGTGCCACCTGACGTCAGCAGAACTCCTCTTGTAAAACACAGTAGTTTTCTTGAGCTTTTGTCTCAAGAATACTCTGCAGATTATGACAGAAGTTACATAACTGTCTTGTCTTTAGCTGGGAAATCCATACAGTTATTTATCCAAGAATCTGTGTCCCCCAAAATTCTGCAAAGGCATACCTTTCAGTTGTGCAGCTCATGCAGCTACAAGATTTTGACTACCGGTATTTTTATTTTATCTCCCCCTCCCTGCTCCAGAACTATATTAGCTACTTAGCATATTACATAATATTTATTCTGAGTCTACACCATCCTATACTATAGAACAAGAGGAGCCTGCTATCAGATTTGAGAGATACAGTTTCAGTATGAAGTAAAAACTTCACTCTTCATAAAATCAAATTCATTATTTGAATTCAAGTTTTTATAGCATCATAGTTACATGAATAAATGGTAACACGGTCTCAAAGATAACAAGCATAAACCTAGCCACATCAAGTTAAAATGCCTAAAGAATTTCTGCTGTGATTCCCATGTGCCACTAACACAATCTACTACATAGGAGTATTTAATTACTGTAGCATATTTCTTTAAAAAATCAGATTTACTCAAAGCTGGGAGCATGTAAATGTAAAATCTGTAACACCTAAACAAACCCTACAATGAACAGCATAATTATATGGTGATAAATCATGTCAGCAACAGGAATACACAGAAAAGGCCGAGTTCTTACATCAGTTACATAGGCTTCTGTAATTGGTGGTCCTCTGATCGGGCTGAAGCGCTCCCCAATGCTCCTCACCACAGTACTGAACACCCGAAGAAGTGCAGCCAGTTTAGGCAGCGACACTGAGGGAGGAGGAATATCTTCATCTACTGATTCCCCAGAAGCCACATGGCTGAGGTCCTACAGCACACAAGGTTTATTTATCAGTGATCATCATTAACTGTTACACATGGATAAAAGACTAAAACATGAAATGGAAAATACTTCATCTGTTTTCCAGGCATTAAACTGCACTATCTGATTACAGATCTATTTATCCAGTATCGCCTAACTACGCATACATAGGAAGGTGGGATATAGGCACACAACAACAATGAAGGCACAGAGCAGTGAAGAGATGCTGCTCAATACCACTGAAACAGAGTACTCTGGCTGTGTCTTGCAAATTAATCCAGAGGCTGATGGAGCTCCTGGTCCCTGGAACATGATCATCCATATTGCTGCACTGTTACAACAGTTGCCTGCACACTTTTACCACTCTTAAAAAAAAAAAACCCAACTCCTGTGTACAGGTTTGAGTCAGGGTGCTTGACTGGCCTTTCCCATCACACTGTTTACATGCAGCTCTGTTGATCTGGAGACTAAGAGTTTACTAACAGACTGCTTCAGGCCAGCTGGCACCAGTGCCTGGGAACATTCCCAGAAGTGCTGATCTCATTAGTATGTAGCCTTGGTCTACCCCACTGTGAGATACAGACACACAAGCTGGAACCACCTCTTCCATGACTTAGGTTAACGTATGTTATCTTAAAACTCTTCCGTGCCTAAGAATACACATTGACCAGTTCAGCAGAGAAGTTGATAAGCATTGACTTCCTGCCCTGGTCTGTGAATCCTGACGTCTAAAGCTGCACCATCAGAGGCCCTGGTGTGTGTGTCAGTGCACTGATCAAATTATTTATTCTGTTTTGAGTGAAACAGATTCTTGCTCACGGTACAGTTTCACCTATAGGATCTGTATGTTCACATATACAATACAATCTAGCTATAGGTATATGCACATATGAGCACATACACCTCAAAAAATTCACCCTTCTCAAAACTCCTTTAGTGTCAGCATCAGATGAACTCTACGCCCTGTTAACCAAGCAAAGCCAAACCAAAGCATGTTAATTGCGTATTGTTTAGCTTTCACTCAGTTCCTGCCACATCATTTCCCATACAATATAATCTGCTACTTGATTTACAAAGAGCAGGTTTATCATTGTTCTGAGGAAACATTAAGATTCCACCTTTCCCCCTCAGATAATTCCTAGTTCTGAAAAAGTCAGAAATCAGGCAGTGAAAGAAAACATTGAGGACAGACCATGAAATGTCTTCACTGCAGCTCTTCAAAAATGAAGGCATTTCTGTTTGATCAATGGTTTTATTTTTATTACAACGTTACACTCTTAATGGTTGAAGGCCTGGCTATGATGCTACTTAAGTATTTCGTGAGTATTTGTGCAGAATTGTCAACGAACACAACTTATGGATAACTTGGTCCTCTTCTCCCCAGGAAAATTTTATTTTCTACACATGTAATACAGCCATAAGAACCACAGCAGTGGATTTATTAAGCAAGCCATAACAGTTCAGTCAGGTATAGTCTTGTTTACCTCAGCATAAGCTTCCATATCTTCCAAAAACTGACCCAAGAGTGTGGTAGAAAAAGTAAGATCAGCCACCCAGAAGGGCTCCAAGCTCTGTAACCATCCTGTATAAAAATATCAGACCAATTAATACAGAGTACAAACATCAAATGTTAGTTTCTTAGTGTTGAGGGACAAGTTGCTAAGGTACAAGAAGGTCATCTGCATGAAAATACTAACATTAGATGTTTTTAAAATAAATATAAATGGTATTTCACTCTTACGTCCTGCTGTAAAATTCATGTTAAGGTTCAGTCCTGCCCCACAGCAGGATAGAAGCATAGAATCAAGGCCATTAAGGATAGAATCCAGGACCATGACACTAGAAAGATAAGACTTGCTGTGAGTAACTCCCAAGACAACGGCTAAACCTACAGGAAAAAGTTTCTTTGTTTTAAAATGCCAAAACAATACCTTTACCGAAGATTTTTTAGAATTACTTAGGAGAAAATACATATCCTTTGACAGAGAACATATAAAATCTACAGCAATGTTTAATAAAGCTGCACAAAACAATTGACGTTTAAACATACCCTGAATAAAGCATCCCATTTTGCCAGATTTAGTATAAAACGGCAAATGCAAATTTACTAAAAAGTTAGAAACGAAGTCTCTTGTTACATAGCCAGACACACAATTTGGTTTTACATCACTTTCCACATCAGTAGAACCAACCTTGTGCGAGTAGACCCACAGCACCTGCAAGCCAGAGGGAACTACATGACTGTGGCCAAACTTACCAGACACCTGTTGTGTCAATGAAGGTTTCTGAGTGTGATCTATGTGCCAACCAACCAGGATGTCCACTGTGTCCTGGAAAGCAATGGTGAAAACAGATTAAATCAGCTCATTTGCTGCACCAACATTTCTATTCAAGAAAGAAGACAGAAAGCACAAAGTAAGCTTACCCTAAAATTGGTGCTGAAAATGTGTGGGTAGCATCGAGACACCAAAAGGATGCACTTGACACACTTGCACAGTAATTCTGGTGTATCAACATTCTCTAGAATGGACTGCAGGCTGGTCATTACAAGCTGAAAAGTAAAGCAAAGCCACTAGAAATTTCACTTTACTAAAACAACACAAGAAGTATGCTAAAGGCACACAGATTTACTCAGGGTTGAATATATAGCAAACTATTTTGGTTCAAACAAGTAATACAATACTCTTTCTGCAGAAAGAAAAAATGTGAAAAGCATCACATGTTCTGCATGGAACATTCAAGCTGGCGTTTGCTTGAACTATGGCAGACCCAAGTTAAAAGTTTGGGAACACTTTTCTTCAGTTCTTTAGCCACAGAACAACTAGTTGTTTTCAATTCGTATTTCTCCTGCTGAAGCTTTTTGGAGCACAGACCTGGACATAGCTGTTCTACACCCAAAACAACAGACCCTTAAAACTTGAATGAGGAGACCACCCTCTCTCTGCACATACCCTACTCCCTTTCAGATCTATTCACAATTCAGGTTAGAAATTGTAAATAGTATGTAGCACAAAGCAATAGAAAGAATGGGGTTTGTTTACTATTCCACATGAGCTCTCTTTTTGGTTTCAAGATTCTTCTTGGATCTGCTATAAATACTAAGAAGTTGCACCAAATTATCTATCTTCCTATAAAGACCTGTCATTCCTTTCTAATGTAATCAGAATAAAAAGAATCCCATTCAGTGACAAAGTTCCCTCCCAGTCATAATTATATTTACTTATTATGTCAATATAATATTATGTGTTGTTCCTTCCAATTTAAAAAGTTAATTCAAGTACTGCACTGGAAAAATCATTAACAATCCAGTCTTAACTTGTATTTTACCTGCATTAAAGATGAAAAGGCTTTCTTCTCTCCTACAGTCTCTAGTGCTTTGTAGGTTGCACACAAATAAAGAAGTTTAACTTCATCTTTTGTGGATGAACTGAATTTGCTAAAAATCCATTTAAAGATCTTCTCAGCCTCGTAGCTCAGAGAAGCACAAAGAAGGCCAAGACAGCAAGCTCCTTCCTGTCTCAGTTCCTGAAGCAATTTGCTACTGTATTATTGGGAAGAAAAAAAGAAACTTGGGATCTCCAGGTACAATAGTAGAAAAGAAGAAATCATTAACAAATTAAACCATTTTCTAATGCAAAAAATATACACTCGAATGAAGCTGCTTCTCTCCTACTAAATGACACTAGTGATGATGTCAAAATAAAAGTCTATTAAATAATATTTCTATAGAGTAAGTCAACTTAATAAAAGCATAATAACACTGACGTAAGCACCACAAAGCCCACACACACCTGAGCTCCCTCTATATGAGCTCTCAGTTGGATGTAAATGAATCAGCTTGTAAAAAACCCGAAGCTCAATTTGCAGCCCCACAGCCACACTGCTACACCCAGGCAAATAACCCCGGAGAGATTCCCCATTACCCGGAACACCAAAGCCACTCTGGTGCACCCACAGCCTCTCCAGGGGAGGTGCTCTCCAGGCAGTCTAACATTACAGGCTGAACAGTCCCCCAGCTTCATTCTCATTCTGCAATGTCATATCCATGCAAAATCAGTCAAGTAATTTCTTCCAACCTTTCCCTTCTCCACTCCATTTCTGTACTGAAATCCAACCCTAGCAGTGTCACTACTGTTCCTCTTTAAAGCCTTCAAATCGCTTTGTTTTCCCAGCTTACCTTTCATTGAGTACATCATGAATGGCAGTCAGGATATTATCCAGTTGTTTAACTAGTACCTGCAAGATACATAAAAGTCATAAACATAATAATGGCCCAGTACTGTCTCCACAATAGGTCCTGTTTACACCCACATTAAACACGCCACTGCCAGTTCTGCTTGCCAATAAAATGCTACTATGCTTTCCAGGGCCACTGCAGACTAGCATGAACTATATTAAGCAATACTGTAATATTATCCTAGATAATATTTCCTTCCCATAAAATAGAGTCCACATACAAAAATGTTTTGTTCGAAAGTTGAGTAACTCTAAAATGAAGCTACTCATAAGACTAAATACCTGTAGATTTTTGATTTAAAATACAGAAGCAGTTTTTGAACAAGACAACGATATATTCTATTTCCTTATGGAGGGATCCAGGGTGTATTGCTAAGAGAAGTCAAAAAACCCCATGCACATGCCATGTTTATTCCTGCAGTTCATCCAGTCAGCAGTTTGGTTTAAGGCAATACATCCTAACTAATCAAGCAATTAAAAAGCCCTGAATTATAGAAACAAGACAGACAACCCAGGAACACACACTCCTTGCTTGTAGAATGGAGCGTCTCGTACACAAGATATTGCTTGCAGACATGCAACAAAAATCAAATTTTTAAAACGTTTTATAAAACGAGAAATACTCCAGTGCTATGGAAAAGGGAAAATGACTAACCAGTTTGTTTTCTGGTTGCTGAATGAATTCTTTCAGTTGCTTTACAGTAGCCAGTCTTCGGTCTCTGTCGTCTTCCCGAGTAATCCTCCGAAGAAGATTTGACAGTCGAGACTCGTCAGAATAAGACAACGATCGCTCTGAAAAAAAACCCCAATTATTTATTTTTTCCTACAGCATTTGATTAGTAACACCTGTACATTACAAAATGTGTTTTTGTGAACTTAGCAAGTCACAATAGTAATTTGAGAAAAAAGTAAAAGATAAATCATTATTTATTTGACACTTAGTAAGAAGAAAATTAAGTGTAAAACCTAATTCAGATGCCAAAATATTCCATTTTTTCCCATGGACAGCCCAATACTTGCACAGAACTCACCCAGAACTAAGCAAAACTGTTCTACACAAAAGCCAAGATTTAGCTCCCTTCTACATAAATGAGGCAGGGTGTGGCAAGGTTAAACCAGATGTTCGATTGAATAGATAAAGAAAAATAATTCAACAAACAATATACAAAGAAAATCTTGTGGATAATAAGCAGCCCTCTGATAGGCAGGAGGGTCCTGCTTTGGAAAGAAAATAGATCAGCTCTTTCTTTATTGAGACACTGAAGCCCACACTGTGCAGAGGTGCAGAGGCTATTTGCTTAAACAGGTAATAATGCAGGAAAATTAACACCTCCCCAAGAAAACATTTCACTAAAGTTGATAATTGCACTTGATATCAGCTGATGTCAACTCAGCAATCACCTATGAATTCATCCAAATAATTAATTTGCAAAAACATAACAGTTTCTTTTGAGAAGTTTAGTATCAGATGTTCTCACGGTGGTTAAAATCAGAGAATTCACAGAACATGATGAGGTTTACTTAGTCAATGTGACTCTAATGAACAAATCCAATACAATTACAGACAGTTTTTTGCTCTGGTATGTTACACATCAGTAAACTGATGGGAGCAGCCAGAAAGGCAACCTGGTTATAACTGGAAGGTTACAATGGAAAAATACTGACAGATGATGTCTGCCAACCTGGGAACCTCCAATTGCAGTTGGGTACCCAAGAGCACAATACAACCCAAAAGACCCTTGATAAACACAAAACCAAGAAATTGCAACAACAAATTTGTGGTCTGCAAAGGTGAAAAATAGAGGAAAATATCCTTGGAAAGCTGGAATCTGCAATAGCTATTGGCTGCTCCGGCTGGAAGAACAGTAGCAGTAGTTAGTAAAAGATACTGGTGGCTCTGGGTTGCATCCCACACTGCTTTACCTGTCTAAAAATATAAAAATTATTTGCTTTTTACTCAAAATGAAGCTTCCCCCTTAGAGCTCTCCCTCCTCTGTGAGAGATCACTGTGAGTGCTGCACAGGTAACACTTTTAATAGTGTATAGGTGTGCATATAGGTCATCGAATCCACATATTTGCTTCACTAATGGTAACCTGCAGTACCCTGAAACAAATTCAAGAAACAAAAAAACCTTTGTGTCCTTGTGTAGTACAGATCCTATCAACCCACCCACCAGGTCATGACACCATGTACAGGGCAGTAGGGCTTCTCTCACAGCCACAAAGAATGGTCTCAACCTCATTTTCTTGTCTCCATTTCTTGAATTTTAGAATAAAAGTATGAACAAGGTAGGCTTCAATAATCTGTTTCTTGCCAGGCATCAGTTTAAGCAATTAATTTTGAAGACACCTGACATTCTGAAGGATTAGGCAGGCTTAGCAAACATTAAAATAGCAGTAAGAGTCTGAAGGATCAAATCTACATTTTGTTCCTAGCTAACACAACAACAAAAGACACAAAGGGATGTTATTTGACAGCCATGAAATGCACTTCTTTGGAGATGTTAGTGATTTTACAGAACACTAAGGCATACACAGCCATTTAGAAAGAACTTTTCCCTTGCTTTACCTAGAAACCACAAGCTTCAGTAATGGACAAAAAGACGTGTTTCTGGTGAGAAACATACAGGGAACCACAATCAACAAAGCCACCTTCTGAAGCTGTATCTGAGGTCTTGCTGAGAACAGTGCCACACTACAATCCCTGCTACATGGTCACCGGCAGTGGAACATCTCCTTTCATTTCGGCCCAAAGTAGAGACAGCAGCTGCAGTCCAAGGTTTGCCTGCCAATGGTCAATACATAGCCAGACCTCAAAGGGATGGATCTCTAGTGCAGTTATCCACCCAAAAAATTTGATCAGCACTGAAGGAGAAAGAAAACTACTACCAGGAAGACTGCTGCCTGCCCACAAGTGTACCAGAACCATCATCTCTCTAAAATCTGGGCAGCAGTGGGTGGTCACCCGAACAGCAGAAAAATAATTTGTTTTGTTCTAAGTTTAAATTTAATAGTTTAGAAACATAACATATGCAAATAAGAATGGAAGTTCTTTCAAAGCTTCATTATAGGGGAAATTAACGCAGACTACAATACACAAAACAAGAGGTGCAACTGCTCTTCATGAATAATTCCTCATGGAAATTCTTCCACCGCAGACACACTGTGTTCTACACTACTGAACAGATCTTGAAAGCTTAAGCTCAACCAAATCTACACATATCGTTCCAAAGATCAGGTTTTTGAAACAGTCATGTCACCCTTGCACCTCAGTTCTTCCACCTGCAAAGCACACTGAACACTCCTGTCTCCTCTGAAATACAAATCCCTAAGAACAGCTTATTCTGGTATGTTTGTAACTGGCATAAAACAGTCAGAGTTTTCAGTAGTGGCCTAACTACTACTTAAACTAAGTGATGCAGTAAGTGACAGTGCTTAGTCATAACTAAGTTTCTATTTTCATTCAAAGGTCCTTGGAATAACTTTTTTTTTTTTAAACTATGATTCACACCTCAAATAGTGGGAAGAGTGAAGCCTTCTTCCTCAAAAACACAAGCCCGGCATTCTCGTACCCTCTTGCAACTCCAAATTTGTTCTGGCTGCATCTCCCAAGGCCTTGCCCACATTCTTTCGATGCCTGCAGTTCCTCTCTGGCCTCTAATCCTCAGCTGAGCAAGAGAGAGCATGAGCTGTGGCAGCCTCAGCATACACCAGCTGACCTGCAGGCCAGGAAGAACAGGGAATGGCTGAGCTCACCACTGCTGCTCTTCCCACACTAGGGATTTGTTAGTTAACAAATTTTTATACAGGCACCAATTTTCAACAAATCTGAGAGCAAATTCTCCTGATAGCTCTTGATTCCTTTGTCAAATCTGCTGACCTAAATAAGGGTTCAAAAGCCATTTAAAGGAAATTGAAAGACTGATACCCCCTAAGCCAGGTAGTCGAGGGATCTGCCCAATCTATGGAGGACGTGTCAACGCAGGGAACAATAAATACAAGAGGACAGTTTCCATCACCATCATCTAATCATAAATAAAAAAATTCAATCCCTATAGAATGCCTGATCATAGGGATATGCAGACCATAGTGAACTTTTCATATTCTGAACACAAGAAATGTTGCCAAAAGAGATACTCTTTTGAAAAGACGGGATCCCCTTACCCTGTGTTTTCCTCATGTCTTTTGTGGCTAAAGCACGATTCCCATGTGGAACACTGGTAAAATCAGGATTGGTCACATTGTTAACTCTCAGCTCTTGCCCCAACGACTTCCGACCATAAGTATTTTCCCCAGATCCTCCATTGACACTGTAGCCACCTGCGGAAAAACCAACATGACGTTAGAACAGGCTCTCAGGCCGTATATTTACTGAGGTTGTGAATCATGAGTTATTAAATTCGTGCACAAATTAGCATCCCTATCCTCTACCACCTTCTTTCGTTTCCCTTTTCACTTTCACATACATCAATGTTTTGTTACACCCTGTAAGTTTCCAGGTCACATATTGAGAATCTCCTCAGTCTTTTTTTGAAGCACATGAAAAATCCTCTACTGCAATGAAGTTTAACACCGATTTTGTTGTATTTAATTTTTTCTTATTACTTTGGCCTTGTATCCTACAGAGCCTTTCATGTCAGACTGCCAGTACACATGGCCAGATACATTCACTTAGTGCCTTCCCTGCCTGAGACAGGGAAGAATCAACTAAAAAAATTAAACCCAGAACAATAAAAGATTTGCAAGGTTTCTTTCAGAAAATGTATTTCCACAAGTTCACCTGCTGCAATATATTAAAGAAAGTCTGGGGAAAAGGAGAGGTGGCTCCCCATAAAAGAGGCAGCCCACTGAGACCAAAGTTGGGATAAAAAAGTTCAAAGATCAAGGTGAACCTGGACCTCAGTAGATGTAAAGAATGTCTCTGGAAGGCAAAGCTTTTGATAAAAAGCAGATGTGAACTACTGGTAGTCATGTGTGCATTTCTATACATAGGACTACACTGCCATTACTGAAATTCTGTGCAAAGTCCTACTTGTAATTAGTTAATTGCAATTACAGTAAAGATAGTCTGTGTATATTTGGATTTACAACATGAATTTTTACAACTTGTTTTTATAACAAACTAGCAAGTATGGCACCTTGTCAGAACAACCCAACACTGTAAATTACTTCTAACAGCAATTAATGTACATATAAGACTAAACAGAAGTATCACTAAAATTCAAATCAACAAAGAAATTAATTTAAATGAATGTCAAATGATCATGCACTCAGGCCACAAACATCACTTATCAAAACCAGACGTACTACAATATAGCACTGGAGTTTAAGCTTAAAGTTATTTCATATTTTTTCTCTGGTACACAATATCCCAGCTTTTCTGGTTGTCTGCAGAGATATGTAATATTCGCTACAGCACATGCGACATCACCATAACTGAATTAAACACAAACTTGTATGCTCCCACTTGACATGTGGGAGGTACATCTTTAGTAACAATATTGCCCTAAATCACAATTTGTTTAATTAAAAAAAACATCAGGACAAAGAGGTTTTTTGTCAGTAAGGCTGTAAACACTATCTTTTAACTCTTCATTGTCTCCTGGTCTGAAAAGTCTCTAAAAATCCTAACATATAGAAACTCGATTGATTTCATTTTAAATCTCAGGCTAAATAAGAATATGCTCAGTTATTTCACTGAAATTAATTTTAGCATAAATATGCAGATACTATGACATACGAATACTATCAGTGTACTATCTTCTTAGTATCATCCTGAGTAAGGCCTCAGAATGTCATAGGTACAAATCAAAAGGGATGAAAGTGTTGCAAGGAAGAGAGAACTACTCATATGTAAGTAACACCCAAGAGCATTCCATTTAGTTTAAAAATTCACATCTCACAACTCTCATCTTGTTTTAAAAACTAAAGGAGAGATGACAAAGGGGAAGAGCTGTAACTGTAGTCTTCCACTGGTTCATGTGAAGGGTTATCTCCAAAACAAAAAAACGCCAGTCAGACTAATCCTACAGATCCAGAGCAAAAGGACAGGAATCAACTCTTGAAAGCTGCAGCAAGGAAAATCTGAACTGCAGATCAGAAAACAGTTGAGAGTGGCAGAGCACTAAATAGGTTCCTAAGGGAGGCTGCAGAACCTCCCATCCTTGAAGGTTTTCAAATCTGTAAACCTCCCAGAAATTATCAATTTGGAAGTATGTTATCAACACCAGGAACTGGGGTATGGTGGGTAGGGAGGGTGTGAAATTCAGGACAATCTTGAAAGAAAATTCCATCCTGGCAGACTCCAAAAGGAGGATTGAAAAATCTCAGTAAGCAAAGAAACTACTCTGTAGCTGCAAGCTAACAACTGTCTCAAAAAATAAAAGTGAGCTAGTGATATCTAGGATTTGATTTTATAGTCCAGAACATCCTAATCATCTCTTTTCCAGCCACACCTGAAGAAAACAGCCCAAAGTGCTGAGCTAGCAGAGACATGCCCTGCAAGACACAGCACTGGAGGGACAGGTTGGTGCCTTTTCTTTTCAAACAGCACTTTCTCAGCAGCTTCACAAACTGCCTTTCTGAATTTCCCAAAACTTACCAGTTCACTACACAGCCAGTACATTCTTTAAATACTATCACACTTCAATTTATAACAATAATCTACTCTGTCAGGCTGCGTTAAACACAGTAAAACATTCCACATTAGCTGACACACTGACAAACAGTCCCTGAGCAGTTTCTCTGTTAATGTTAAACACATCTTAAGGTTCTCAAGCTATGCAGATAAACATGCTTCATGCTCCTGCCACCTACTAACAGTGCCTACTGCTTATTAAAAACAAATTTGCACCCAGCTGCAACATCCCCCGAGATACACAATTATTTACAGATAGGGCAGAGAAGTAAGGGGAGTGCAAATACGTTTTAGGTTCCTAAACAAAAAGTCCCACACACAGTCCTGGGAGATTTTTTTTGAGTCTGGCTTGCCTGAAGATTTATATAGTCCGAGAACTAAGAAATCCTATTTGATACCTGTATTTGGCAATTAAAAAAAACAAACAATCAGAATACAGTTTTATGTTCCATAAATAAGAAAAAGACATGATTCTGATTCTAGAGATGGTTTTTCCATCTTAAAAACAATTAAAAAAACCCAGTGAAAATGTATGAATCTCACATCATGTGATTTATATGAAGCCAGAGTGAGGCACATGGAAGTAGAAATTGCCTTGAATGATAAAATACAGATCTTGTTACCAGAGATTCCAGTTTGGTGCAGTAAAGCTGCAATATGCAACATAACAGATGAGTAGCCTGTTTAATCCAATACCAGAAGCACTGGAGTATTCAGGAAGAAATTACAGCCTGTACACCAGACACATCCAGAATACTATTCCTCAGAAACAAATGCTTATTCTCTTAAAACATCAAGTCTTCTCTTGCATTCCTCTCCTAATGCAACTGCACATTTTTCTCAGTATTCATCATATCAACCACAACATTTCTTTCATCCCTGACAAATATTTCAAAACAGTGATACTGTGGCAACAAGCTGAATCACTTCACTGCCTTTCAGGGGGAAAAAAAGCCAACAACAAAACTAAAAACTCTCCATCAGTTCCAGTTTGCCGCCTTTCCCTGAATGTCCCCTCACAGTTCACACGTGAAACAGCAATCTGTGTACCTTTTTCTTCATTCTGTATGTCAGTGTGGACTCTGATATCATCGTGTCTTTGCCGAGACACCACAGCTGAATTTGAGGGTTGTAATCCATAGGAGGCAGAACTGCCCCGATCTCTGGATGAAGAGTATTTTAAATTGTCCTGGTCAGCTGATGCACTGTCAGTTCTACAAAGAGAAAAATATTTTTTTATGTAGGGGTGTAACAGGAGTGGGATTCACATTCACTTACAAATATAACATATTTAAATGACAATCCCAAATGTATTTTCCTGTGTAAAAAAGCTGTACGTCTAACCTGCTTCTTAAAATGTGACCTTAAATCCACACTGGGATGAGAACTGGCTAATTACGCAGCCACATGCAAAGGAAATGCATTCGAGTGTGCCAGTGCCTTTTCTCAGGACATTCTCAGTTTCTTTTCAGCTGGATGCCTAAATAAGGAAAAATAGCTTCCCAGAGGTGACAAATTAAATACAACTTGGAATAGGTACGTGCCACAACTAATGATACAGTGCCTACCATTTGTGAAAGTCATCACTAATCCACACGTGAACATTTACATAATGTGCCATGGGCCCTATTGAGCAACATAAACGCTCTTATTAGATGGAAAGACAAGTTACAAGCATGTAACTGATAATCACAGAATCACAGAATCCGCATAGGAATCACGTATCAGGTTTTTACAAAACAAAAACTGCAAAAGAAAGCAGGTTTTACTGTAGAAAAAAGCCCGAAAGGTAAATTAAGAGCTGTTATCCTTTAAAGTTAGTAGATAAAAGGTGAGTTAAAATCTGCATTAAATTTAAATCTCTCTCATATCAGAAAACTGATTTATAGCCCAGAATAAACCCTAGTGAAAAATATTTAAACTATGAAACCAAGTCTGCTCACTGGACGTACTAAGTGACCTACTACTAGGTGGTTTAATTCTGAAAAATACAGTAACCTCCACAAAATACATTTGTGTGCATGAAACTTCAGAACCTAAACTCAACCAACCACTAACATGCACTCTTACAAGCAATGCTGAGGATGTGACACTGAAACAAAAAAACCAATACACATCCAAAACAAAAATCAGAATAATTTGTTCAACTCAAGTATATTTAGAATGACACTACAGGGAGTTTTCACTACGTAAACTCTAAAGATCTACTGGTTTTTACTTTAAGCTTTGGATAGTTCATTTGATTATTTAATAAAATGGCAGGACAGATCATTCTTGTAAATTAACTACAATTTGTGTAAGGACTAACACCACACGTTCTTGAGAAAAAGTCTTTCCTTTTTACTTTACAAGAGAACACCATGATCAGAACTGGTAAATAAATTCAGAGAAAAACAGTCAAATACATCTCAAGGCCAAAAGGGAAGAACACAGGTAAATTCCTTGAAGAGCAGTTGCTCCTTGAGCTGTCCTGAAGGCTTGATTCTGTCAAATAGGGCTCAGCCTCAGTACAAATGGAAGAGCAATACCATGAGGGCTGATATTTGCAAAACCAACTGGAATTTAAGACATACACACACATTTTATTCACTTGAGAATGTTAAAAGACATTACAGTATTATCAATTTGGAACAAGAAGAAAATTGTGCTCTTGCCCTGTTCTCACAGTGCAAGTTGACACTAGGTTTGATTGGCAGGGTATTATTCCCTTTTGCACTATAAGCAAATTCATTTTTAGATACACACAGTAAGACACTTTCCCCATTCAGTATTCATTGTGCCATCACATCTCCGGCTTTACTGAGCACTTGCCTATAAAATAGGATATGGCACTCAAGAGGCAAAGCCACACTAAAAGCCTTTGTTCATGACAGTCAATTAGGACTGTAAAAATCCTTATACAATGGGACCTCCGTCATTCACCCACGTTGCACAACAGTTCTGCACCGTACCTTCAATGGTATGAACTTTACATGTGCCGACACCGTGCGCAAATTTTCCAGCTACGGGGACTCCAGATTTTCTCCCTTCCCCAAAATCTCAGGAATTCCCAGCACACTTGGAGCAATTATTCCAGCCTTTCAATGAAACAGGCTGACAAATTTTCGGTTGGTAAATTTAAGTACTGATGGGTTCTTAAGTTTACCTTCCCAAAGGGCATCGCTTTTTTAAGGCAACGTGCTGTAAACTGAATCATCTCCAATTGTCAACCATTAAGCCTGAAATTCCAACATCTGAAGGCAAGCTGATTAAACGTACAATTTTTAACACTGCTCTGCACAACCCAATCAACTGGAGGACTACCCGTGATCTCAGCTAACCCCACTTCCCCCAGCACAGCCTCTGAACGTTTTGTAAAATTTTCCACTGTGGTAAATTAGGGAAGCCTATTGTTTCCCTGGGAAAACCCACACACTCACTTCATTCTGGCTTTGGGAACAGCATCTGCAAGCTAACCTGCTGACACTTTACCACCAACTAAAAGGTGAGTCTGATTTTATTTAAAAAATATGTAATTCTTCTCCTATGTATCAATTTAATAGACAATAGCTCCCACTGGAAACATTTGTCCCACTACAATAAATATGTAGCTTAGATAGTCAGCAGTTTCTGTCTTCTTTATGAGACAGAACAAAACTAGTTCCTAGAAAGATGACACTTCCATCTGTGATCCAACCAATTGCTACGGTCTGTATGGCTTGGAAAGAGGATTTTGAACAGGAAGGACAATCACACCAGAAGCAGAGTCCAACATCTGATGGGGTTGTGCATTTCCAGCTGCCCAGTGACACACATACTTTCCGAGGTGGGAAGCAAATTCAAGAGCTGTACTGTTGGCTCCTGCACCAGCACTCTGGGAACCTGCGGCATGGGCTCATGGAGAGCTGGAGCGGTGACCCCAGTACCTGTCACCTGGGTGACAAAGAGCACTGCTGTGCATCCTCATTGTGTGCACAGGACGAGACACTGAACGTCCAAATCCATTTCTGAAAGACATCATTTTTATGTCAGGAATGTAGTTACGATTTTGAAGGACAACCACTTAATATTTCAAAGGCAGGCACTCCACCGACAGGTACTTGCCAAAGTCCTACTAATCATTATGTTTTGTGCCTTCCTCCAGCCCTTTAAGGTACACTCCAGCCATTCCAACAGGCAATGGGAAGAACTGTACCCCTGGGCACCTCAGCTCATGTCTGCATTTCGGGAGAGCACTGCTCCTGCTCACATGGCAGTATTTCCACTTTAATTGTACTGTGCCAAGCAGATGGTAGGTTATGTGACAGACCTAACACTTAATATCATCTTTCAAACAAAGTCTACATAATAACAAATTTGAGTTACATACATTGACATAGCCACAGACCTAACAAACAGTACATACCAACAGAATCACTATGTACAAAGTTAGCAACAGAAAAGCAAAAGTAAAAATACAAATGTGACACTAGACAAAGCCCGAATGGGAAATTGCAAGGATGAACATGACTCTGATTACCTTATACTGCAGCTTCCAAAGCTTATTTAGCACTTTTATGAGACACTATGCTATTTTATTTCCACCTGAAAAGCTCACTGCTGGAGACTAAGCAAAGTACTCCAAGAGCTCAGCTCACATGACAATTTTCATCTGTGCCGGGTTCTGGGTGGGAAATTGGACCTGATCACCACCAACATCAACTGGCTGCACACACTGTTTTAGCAATATCATTTTTACAGAAGAGCTTGCATTCAGTCTTCTGCAGAGTAATTATAAACCTGCCTTTATCCAGGAGAAAATCATTTGCCCACCTAAATAAGCAGAAATAGCCACTAGTGTATCCCCCCCACTCTCCAAAACGATTGCTTAATTTTGTTCCATTGGCATACAAAAGGAAACATAGGCTTTTCAAATTTCATTCCATCAAAAATATCGTATTATTTGACTTGTCAACCTGTTTTACTAAAGAGCACGGATAAGAATGACTGGCTCAGAAAAAAGTCTTTAGCTAGAAAAAAAAAAATTAAAATAGGTCAATCAAAAAAAATATACTTCTCTAGTCATATGGAAGCCTTACAAATTTTTGTCCTAAAGGTTGTTACAAGCAATTGGATGCATACTGTTCATTATCTGTAGCTTTCTCAGAACAACCCTACCATATGGATATTATTTTGAGACAAAAATCACTTAATTACTCTATTTATTTTATTTCCAAGTACAGGACCCACAGGATTTATTCTGAGACAGCTCTTCAGTGTGAGCTCTATTATTGTTCAAGTCAGTCAACTTTAATTGCATATTTGCTCTATTTGCCAATTTTATTTGCTATATCACAGATAAAGAATTTAAGAAATGAAGAATTTAGCAATAAATATTTAAAATGTAAGAGTCACTGTATCCACTCTAACAGCTTCCCAGCAAGTTTCCAACTGCTCTTCCACTGGCATGCAGAGCCATGAAAGTCTCCTTTTGCCATGGTCTTGTCTCAAGTCTTGGTCCACCCTGCCAAGCCCGAGCCTGGCTGAGCCCACCCCAAAGTCCATTTCTGTTTCTACTCCTGTATTGAGAGACACAAGCAGTCACGTCTGCCAGTGAAATAACAACTAATTAACTCTTTTCCTACTGCAATTCCGCAATCTCCACTGCTGGACAACTGTCTGGAAACCCAGTGGCACTTCAGATCACCTCTTGATTGCGCATTACTCCATCCTTACACAGTGGCTCACACAGTTCATTCTGTCCTGGGACAGACATTAGAAGGAAATGCCAGGGAAAGGTATCACATATGCATCTGCTTTTTCCACAGGTATCTTCTGATAGCCATTTCTGGGTACAGGATATTAGGCTAACTAAACCATTGGTCTGATCTAGTATGACTATTCTTGTATGGAGAACTATCTGCACTCCAAGTTTATTCTGCTTCCCACCGACACACTTTCATCTTCTTTCATCTTTCTCACATCTCATGGTCCTCTGTCTTCATATCAAAAACAAAGGTTTTCACATTAAAAATTTCAGCTCCTTCATTTCACAAAAAAAAACACCCAAAAAGTCTTTGATCTCACACCTTCCCAACCTTATCAACATATTCAACACACTCAGATGTGAAAGGAGATTGAGAATTACTGCTGCAAGTCCAGAACCAAACCCATTCCTACTCAGCATCTCCTGTGGGCAGTCCACTGAATCTCTTCCCAGCATTTCCACTGATCACCTCACAATGGCACCTCACAAATGATCCTGGTGTGTCCTTCTCTAAGCTGCCTTCAACATCACTATTTTTCTCTTTCCCTCCCTACATACATACATACATCTCAGTCTTTGCTCCCTTCTCTCAACTACTCCTGAAGAGACAGAGAAGTCTTATCAATTTCATCCTACATCTGCACACTCATTCTCAGGTAATTCCAGCAACATCCTCAAACACCTCTACGTTGCCAACTTTCAGGTCTCTCACCTGTGCAAACTAAGGTTTCAGTCCATTTCTAACAAACATTTCCTGTGTACCTTGTATGTGCAAGTGTCCAAGAAACAGACTCTGTCTCCACTTTCCTCATACACAGCACCCACAGCTACCACCTGCTTACTATTCACTCCGTGGATGCAGCATCATGACCAGACAAAAAGCAAGCACTCACTGTGGATATCGTAGGAGAAAGCCTCTGCCCTTCACAGCCACATAAAAAGCACTGCTCTAAACATCACCTTCCTGGGCCACTTGGTCCGAGGAGTTTCTTTGCCTCCTGCCAATACTACCCAACCTGTCTTGAATTCAAGACAGGATTCTTGTCCTAGTTATAAAGCTCCAGCCAGTATGCTCTCCTGAGCAGGCTACAAGCTACCTGGAAGGAGATCCATATTTTACTGTCTTGTCTCATGTCTAGACCCCTGGGGACCAGGCAGTAACTTGCTTTGGCAATCACCATTCTAGCAGAAATTAGTAACTTGTAGCACTGACTTACACAGCGTGAGAAGGACACACGCCACTTTCAAGAATACAACTCTGGACCGAACGTAACAGGACACTTCCAGAACTCTGCTCAGATGTGAAAGAGCTGCTTTTACACCTTCCCACATGCTCCCCTGCTAACCCACATCTAAGACAGGAGAGACAGAGAGGTCCTGTTAATTAAAATCTTGTATTCCTTCTCTCACTTTCACCTAATAGTGTCCTGGTGCACCCTGCACTCACTGACCTGCTACCCTGCACTCACACTCCAGTACTTCCTGTCAAAGGGCAGTACTGCTCGTTTCAGTACATAATTAGCCCTTAGTACTCTAACAAATGAACCATGCTCTCACACAGGGCCTGCACAGTGACACAATTTTATGTTTTGCCCCAGAAGTTGTAACAGGGAAAATGCAACGAGATCTGTTAAACAACAACAACAACAAAAAGTCTAGACAGCTGTAAAGATTAGAAGAGGAAACAAGATCTTATCAAGTCTTTTCAAAAATACTTCACTGTCCTGTCACACACATCCAACATTTATCTACGAAGGTTTTGTGTTGCTATTAATTTAGAGCCTGGTACACAGCAGTGCACAAACTGATATGCCCTTGTCTCTCAGGACTTCTTCCTCTGTTCCACAGTTGTATCAATACACACAGCTGGAAAACCAGTCCACATGCATCTGACCCATGACTGCATCCACAGAGGCACACAAAAAAAATTCCAATTTTAATTAAAAACGACTGTCCCTTAAAGAAGGATGTGCGCTCCAACTTTCAGTTTATCCCTATTTTCACTCCAAGTCCCAGTGCTGACTAGTACGAATTACTAAAAACGGAGAGGAATCTGGACCTCATAATGAAAATCAATCTAGTAATTTTTACACACACAAAAATGTGTATTTAAAAATACAGTCCATCTGACAATATACCCATGTATCAGCAGTTCCTTTTTTTGCCTTTAGGAAATGAAACAACCACAATTACTACAGCTCTCATTACTTTGGCCATGTCCCTCCCCTCTTCCACGCCCTGCAAGAAAGCATTTACCAGCACCTGAAGTAAATGAAACTAACAGTGCCCGGTAAGGAAAGGGGAAGGAAAGAATATATGTGTTTATCTGTGTTGTGGGGTTTGTACAAGCACATATTCCAAATGATCAAAGAAACACATGGTGTCAGTTTTATATAACTGATCTCCTGTCAACCAGGCATGTGAATCACATTTAAAAATTAGTTAACACTGGATCAACAACAACTGGTTTAACCTCTGCATTGTCCTTTCAGCAGTGTAGACTCACAGGTTCCCCATTGCCAAAGCACCTTTATGAGAGGTAAAAAACTGGAGCATAACATATAGTCACAAATACGCTGTGTTTGGGACTCTGTGAACACTTCTGATTCCCAGGCTCTCTCATCAGAATAAAAAAAATGGTAATACTTAAAAGAAAGGATAAAGTTACATTTTCAGAGTGACAGGACCAGTGTGGAGGTCTTGACTACTCAGCAGGAGCTGTTGATCACACAGTATGATGGAAACGGAACCGGGCCCTGTCAATGCCGTCAGGCTCCCTTAGGCCACCCGCACTCTCTAGTGCTTTCACAGTTTTGTTTCTGCTGTGGCTTTGTGGATAATTACTTTAGCAGCCCAGTTTACAGCAGCTGTACTTGAGAGCTAAGTAGGCACCAGACTACAAGCACAGGGAATAGACCAGAGCCAGAGGTAGCAGTCTAACTTCTTAAACCATCCCAATCACCAGAAAAAGCATTTCTGCAGCTACACTCTTACATTCACCCCTAATACAACTGAACCTAGAGTTTGCAATACTACACTGGACAAAATCAGCTTCCTAACTAACCCCAGTAAAATGTATTTTTTAGACTAAAAGGTAGAACTCATGACAAATTCATATATCCAGCCAGAATGCATTTATAAAGCCACCCACTGCAGGCACATCCAATTTCTTCCAGGTGGGAAGGTCACGAGTCAGGGCCCAGAATTCCAGACTGCAAGGTAATCGTTAAGGAGTATGTGAGAGACCAGATTTCTGGATTCTCAAAAAAAAAAATTTAGATGCTCTAGGAAAATGTCAGCTACGAGGTTCAAAAGTTTTAAAGCAAGGAAAAAAAATTAGTAAGTTATTTAATCAAGTAGTTCAATTACCAAAGAAATTAGAATTTAAATAACCATGTACCACACACCATTAAGAATTGAGTAGCCTCTAGCACTGGTCCTAGAGGCTGTTCAAGCAAAAGGAAAGCTTCTTTCACAGTGAATGCTGAAGTTATATCTGTGTTTCTTAGGATCTACCTTGATATCCACCCAATTTTCCTACTCCAAACTGCACGAGACTGGGACTATCATCTGAAGAACAAGCCAATCCATTCTCTGCTGGAAAGTTTTAAGTAGGATCCTACATTTTGTTAAAATTTCAAAAACACCAAAAAAGCCTCAAATCTCCCATATTAAAAACCAAAGATTAAGAAACACCAAGTTTACTGACAATTTTGACTTTTAAAACAGCACAGCTGAGCAGCAGAGCAAATACACTGGCATCAGACACTCGTAATCGAGACCTGAAATACACTCCCTAAGTATACCTGAACAGACTTTGAATTTTACTTACTAAAAAGTGCCAGGTATAAACACACCCAAAGCCCTACAAGACACTGTAAGTAGTCTGGGTGAGAGCTTAGATCAACTACTCCTCCCAGGCAAGAAAATAAAATAAGCCTGCACTATGTCGTTAACCCTCAAAATACTACGAGTATTCCAGCAGCCTCAGCTCTTCCCTGGTTGTCTGGCAGCTGAAGAACAGGGTAAAACCACCGGACCCCGTTCCCCACCCGCCGCAGCCCCCGGCCCGCCCCGCGGCCGCAGGGAGGGAAGCGC